>OZ005649.1:308818517-309061017 GCA_963930645.1 Salticus scenicus
TTTCCACTTTCTTCTATATATATATAAGAAGAAAGTACTAGATTTGTGAAAATTTTCGACCTCCAATTTTCAGTGGATTCACACTCGAATTTTGAAATGTGTTAAACACGATTTGACAATTTTTAAGAAATGTCTGGCTATCTTTTAGTCTGCCTGTGTATCAATGCGTGAGTATTATAAATATTGTGGATGCTGTATGTCTCATGAATTGATGGAGGAAATTTCACCAAAATTGGTATTTAGTTGCAGCTTGAACTAAACTGGTGCTGATTACATTTGGGGGATCAATCTCTCAACAAGTGGCACTGTTGTCCCATTATATCCTTTTTTTTTTTTTTTTTTTTTTTTAAGACAAAAATTCGTATAAATAGAGTTGTTTTTAACGAAGGATCGTGAAATTAGTAGGAATTATTGATAATAGTAATAGCAAACTAGCAAAGAAATTATGTACAGGTAGGAGCATTGCTTAACGTATAATACCCCCAGGGTCTGTAAATTTCTATACGGGTATCTTTAAAAAGAACTCGTCAATACCTTTAAAACAATGGTTGAACCAAAGATCTGTGATAATGGAAAAAAAGAGAGAGAGAGAGATATCCTTAGATTTAAGCACAAAATCGACTCTTTTTACTTTTTTTCTTTTCCCTTCTTTTCTTTCTTCCTTTCTTTTTTTTTTTTTTTTTTTTTTTTTTGACATTTAGTATTATGCTTGTCTAAGATACAAATCGGCTGCCTTCATCATGGAAAATAATTTTTAATTCTGTGAATTTGTGTAGGAAAATACGGAAGAAAGTCTTGTGGTCTCCACAACATAGCAGTTTTTCTCTTCTGTTCGACGGATATTAGCGCTAGTTGAAGATTTAACAAAAAAGTGTTTTAAAGGAAGTTGCAGGCAGAAGTCACTTCAAATTTCTTAGTAGGCGAAAATGTGACTTGCTGCTTTGATGGCGCACTGGTGCTTAGCTATTTCATTTGTTGAAGGACGTGTTATTACTTTAAACTAAAACAAATTTCACAAGTTTTTTCTAGTTATAACGTTAACTTAAAATATTGTTTATTTAATAAATTAATTGTTATTTTAATTTAATAAAGTTAGCGTAAAAATTAAAAATGCTATTTATTTATTTTTACTTATTTATGATCAAAATGTGACTAGTAGCCGTTTTTTAAGCTAGTTAAGCAATTTTTAATAGAAAATATGGAATAAAAGTTAAAGGGTTAAATGAATGAGCGTATGGATTTCCTAGTGACAGTTAATATGTTTTCTGGCCTGCTATTTTATTAACGCCACTTTAATGTGCTATTTTAAAGAATTTATATTTTCAACTTTTTCAATTATCGAGCATCTCTTGCTGAACAAATAGATTAAATGAATGGACATACGGATAGCCTCTAATCTCATTTAAGGAAATTTTCATCTTGTGATATCTTCCGATTCTGCTATTTTGATACCGGCGTTTTAGTATCGAATATTCAATAGTGATAGGTATGATATTTTTGACTCTTTTTTTTTTTACTTTCTTCTATATGTAATATAGAGAAAGTATTGGATTCGCGAAAATTTTCGACCTCCGTTTTTTGACGGATCAACATGTTTTGGGATGTCCTGAACACGAATTGATAGTTTTTAGAAAATGTCTGTCTGTCTGTCTGTGTGTGTGTGTGTGTCTGTGGTTTAGTGTTTTCACCGTATCTCACGAACCAAAGAATGAAATTCATCCAAACTTGGTATATAGTTGGACCCTGGCGGGGCATTGTGCTGATTAGATTTGGGGATCAATAGCCCAGCAGGTGGCGCTGTGATCGCATTTTATGTAATTTTTTAACATGGCAGTATAGGACAAATTTTCGTATTTTTCACCGTATCTCACGAACCAATTAATGAAATTCAACCAAACTTGGTATATAGTTGGAACCTGACGGGGCATGGTGCTGATTAGATTTGGGGATCAATCGTCCAGCAGGTGGCGCTGTGATTGCAAAATTTTGTATTTTTCACCGTATCTCACGAACCGATGAATGATATTGAACCAAACTTGGTGTATAGTTGGACCCTGACATGGAAAGGGTCTGATTAGATTTTGGGATCAATCGCCCAGCAGATGGCTTTGTGATAGCATTTTATGTAAACTTTTAACATGGCAGTATAGGACAAAAGTTCGTATAAATGTACATAATGAGCGTTATTTTAAACTTGTGATTGTAAAATTAATATGAATTATTGATAATAGTAGTAGTTAACTACGAAAAAAATTTTGAGCATGTGGGGGCGCCGGTTCCCCCCTGGGGGGAAAGTACCCCCCCTGGGGGGGTAAATTTTCAAGATGGGTACCTTTCGAAAGACCTCGTCAATACCTTTAAAACGAATGGTTGAACGATAAATAGCTGATAATTTAAAACAAAGTTATCGATTTTTTTTAAATATTGTTACTGGTTGAATATGTATTACTTTTAACAAAAAAAAAAAAAAAAAAAAAAAAAAAACCTTAGAAAAAAATCGTAATTTTTATTATTTTTATTTTTATTTTTAAATATTGTTACTGATTGAATATGTATATAGGAAAATATAGAAATAAGTCTTGTGGTGGCCACAACATACTAGTTTTTAATGAGATTGTTATTAAAGTACAAAATCCCAGTTTTTGTCTTCATCTGCAAATAACTCAGAGGTCACAAAGTTTAAAATTTACTCCGAACAACTGTTAAAACGGCCTTCTTTTCGTACCACTTTTTTTAAATAGTAATTTTTTTCGTATTTAATTGTGATTTTATATTGGATAAAAATACACGACAAAAATCTGGTGTGATAAAAGGTGGGTTCGAAATAAATTCTCCTGAATAAATTTTAAACATTATCTGATAACTTCTTAGAAAATAAATCTGATAACTTACTAAAAATAAAAAAACTGTATGATATGTTTCTTTTTCTTTCTTTTTTATTATTATTATTTTTTTTTTAATCTGAACTTGGATAGTTTTGCTTTTTCGTAACATTATATTGTGAAGAGTTATTTCTAATTTATATTATTTACCTACTCTACATAATTCATGGCTGGCAACATATCTAATTTATTCCGTAACGTTCTCAGTACCTGCCCTTTTTTCAAAGCCACATATCTTGAAGAGTAATTTTTTCTTATTTATTTGCGAATATCTCTTGAAGAAAATTGCTTTACAACGAAATTTGGTAGGGGGAAATGTTGAGTACTAACAATTATTACGGAATACATTTAAAATGTTGGCAGCTTTGCGTAATTTGATTAGACTTTCTTTTTTCAAATTACGCCAAAAAGAAACTAAGCAAAAAAAAAAAAAAAAAAAGAATTTTGAATGTATGTATCAGATTTTAAAAGAAGAGTAATAATACATGATGTATAAATAAAATGTTTAACTAAATATTCAATAAAGTAATTTATACATAATACTTGTAATACTTCCATATTTACATAGTCTATTTATTTTATTTGGTCACAATAAGGTTATACAAAAAAAAAGTCAAAAATGAATAATAATAATAATAATAATAATAATAATAAAGCCATAGTAATAATAATAATAATATACGTATATAAAACATTTACAAAGACAATTTTAACATTAATCTGAAGAGAAAAATGTACAATTTAATGAGAGTCTGTAAATGTTTAAAGAAAATGATTCATAAATAATATAATTTAGAATCCTAGTACATCCGTTTAACTTTTGTTACGTTTTGCTCTGTAAAACGTATATCTCTTTAGGAATTCCATCTTTATTCTCTGTCCTTTGCTCATTTTCTTCTGAAAAAGAAAACAATGGTATATTATAATGACGCATAATGAACAAACAATACAATGCTTTGTAAATATTAATTAGGTTAAACCTCATCTTACAGAGTTAAATAGGACACTATATGCATATTAACAAGCTGGTATTGTACATTAGTACAGGAACTTGAATACTTGTCGTGGTCACTGTGGTCCATTCAAGTCCCTTACATAATCACTCATATGGCAGAGTTTACAGTGGGTGATCAAATTATTAGATTTTTTTTTCTTTTGACATTTTCTTTTCGATTTTCTAAAACAAATACTAGATGAAATGGCTTGGAATTTCACCTATGCAAAGAACATTTAAGAACTCATGTTTTTCACTATCGATTTAATCCATAGTGTAATTAAGGGACTAACCACAAATTGAAGAAAAGAGCAGATACTTTGGATCACCTTGTTTTATAAAAAACTACAAATGGTTAGTAACTTTAGCACATTGTTGCACATACTATGTACAATATTTGTATGTTTTTTTTTTTTTTTTTTTTTCTGTGATAATTGCGCAATTATTTAAGAAGATATAATTTTTAGGCAAATGTTTTGCTTATAAATGGAAAACATTTCCATAAAATTTAACAAACTTGCAGAAAAATTGACCGAACAATATTTTGAACATAAAAGTCTCTGAAATATAAGAATTACAGTGAATATTATTTTTCTGATAATGCACTAAAGATTACAAAATATATATATATATATACATACATATATATGTAGTATATAAGCTGGGCGTCTAGGGGTGGGGCAATGAAGAGGTGCGATTAAGATAACTAAAAACATTTATTACGTTCACAACACAGTTTACACAATGATAAAATGATAATAATAGCAGGGTTTCCATCAATAACATTTGCTGGTTTCGAGGCCTAATACACATAACAAGCTCTCTTCATTACTAGGACTAACAGAAAGTATCATATATGAGCACTGACTCGCTCTACAATTCACATTAGTACCTACGCGTACTATTTCTAATAAGTGAGATTATGGTATAGAGCTCTCCATGGCTCTACACACTTATACAGAGCACAACAAGCTCTAATTAGCAGAAAAATGAGCCTGTCAGCCTACGCGCTGAAGGTCTCAACCGATCTCCACTGCAGCCGGATCTCAACTCCTCCGTTTGTCATCTCGTTCAATGATACGCATCCGAGGCAGCGCCATCTGTAGGCTGTGCACGGAACTTCCCACAACGCTCTGCCATTCTGATGTTGCGGTGACCTCACCGTAAACCAACCTGGGATACTAAAGGATATCTGCAAAATACAATTAAAAGAAAAAAAAAACAAAAAAGAGAAACAGACATTAAAAAAATTATGTACATAAAAATTCACAGTTAACTTTTTCTGTAATGTTTATCAGTCCATTTAGTTCAGTCTATTTAGTTTGTGGACCATAATTTCATATGGTCTGCAGAAGTACTAGTATGTATAGGTCCTTCGTGATCGCCTATCTTCTCGACTTCATATCTGTCTTTGTTCTTTACTCGCACAACTTTATAAGGACCTAAGAATTTTGGTCTTAGTTTCATGCCGGTTCCAAACTGAGTTCGCTGGATGGCAACTAGATCATTAATTTTATATACATGGGCTTTCTTTCTCTTCTTGTTGTAACATCGGCGATTTTCTTCCTGAATCTTAAGAATATTTTTTCTTGCTTCTTCACGAATGGTGTGAAGATTATCAAGCATGGAATTTATCCTTTCCTCTTCGAGAAGTTCTAGTATTCTCTTATCTTCTTTCTTTCTCATTGTTACTCCAGTGAGTAGTTCAAAAGGAGTTCTTTTGGTACTTCTCGATGTGGTGGAATTAATAGTTCTCTGAACAGCCTCAACAAACTTGTACCACTTGTTAGGGTCATTTATACATAACTTGGATAATACAGGAATGATTGTTCGATGAAGTCTCTCAATTTGACCATTCCCTCGTGGGATTCCAGTTGTGATGGTGTCATGTTCAATTCCCTCTGATTTACAGTAATCTGCAAATTCCTTAGATATGAACGCAGGTCCACGATCAGATATTATTCTTGCGGGGTTACCAAAAATAGCAGCTTGCTGTTTTAATTTTTGCAAGGCGTCTGCTGAAGAAGTTGATTTGACTGGATATAGCCACGAAAATTTACTAAATCCATCGATTACGGTGAAAATGTGATTGTAGTTTTTGTTAGTTGTTGGTAATGGACCCACAAAATCGATGTGATACGTGGATAATGGTATATCCCCTTTAGGGATTGGGTTCAAAAAACCTTCTCCTTTTCCCTGTTTCTTATTTACGAGAATACATTCTACGCAACTTTTTACAACGTTATCTACGCATTTTTTCATATTAGAAAAATAGTAATCTCTTTTTACTAACTCTTCAGTTTTATTAGCCGAAAAATGTCCTAAGGCATGACATTTCTTTACGACCTCAAGTTGCATGATCTCTGGGACAATTAGTACATCCCTATCATTTAACACTTTATATAAAACATTATTTTTTAACACATATTCGTCATTTTGGTTTTGTTGTAAAAGAGATTTCATAGTATTGATAAACTCATCATTTTCTTGAGCAGTAGCAATACGATGAGTAAGGGTATCAGTATTTACAGCCATTACAGGGTGTCGGCTAAGAGCGTCAACATGCTGCATTTGTTTACCAGGACGGTGTTCTACTTCGTAGTCGAATTCCTGTAGCAGGAAAGACCACCTGGCTACCTTAGGTGTCAATTCACGTTTATCTAAAGTTTTAGTGAACGCTTGACAGTCAGTATAAATTTTAAATTTACTACCTAACAAATAGTTCCTAAATTTTTTAAGGGCTTCTACTATCGCTAATACTTCTAACTCATAACTACAGTATTTTTCTTCTTGTACAGAGGTCTTTTTACTCATATAATGGATTGGATAGTACTGTCCATCGTCATCTTGTTGTAATAGGATTGCACCGAATCCTAATTTAGATGCATCTGTATGAACTTCTAATTTATAGCCTTGCTTAAAAAGGTGTAAGACAGGTGCATTAGATAAAATGTCTTTAAGCTTTTGAAAAGCTAATTTCTGCTCTTGCTCGAATTTAAATGGAGTGGAAGCACGTAATAAGTCACTGAGTGGTCTTGCTATGTTGGCATATGAACGAATAAATTTTCTAAAGTAACCCGTTAAACCTAAGAAACTCTGCACTTCCCTAGCATTACGGGGTTCTGGGAAATTTTGTACTGCGAGAGTTTTTTCTACTGAGGGTTTAATCGTGCCATTCTCAATTATGTGACCTAAGAAATCGATCTTTCGTTTCAAAAACTGACATTTCTTTAAATTTAACTCTAGACCAAATTTTGATGCCGTTTCTAACACACGTTTTAATTTATCTAACCCTTCATTCTCATCTTTAGATGGAATAATTATATCATCTAAATAAATAATTACAGTACCATCTTTTAATAAGTCTTTAAACACATAATTTACATATCTTTGAAATACTAAGGGACTATTACATAATCCATAGGGAACTTTTAGAAACTCATACTGGGCATTATCGGTCACAAAAGCTGTATATTTCCTACTTTTTTCCTCTACATCAACTTGTAAAAACGCATTCTTTAAATCTAGTGTCGAAAAAACTTTACCCTCCCCTAATCTATCAAATAAATCTTCAATATTTGGCAACGGGTATTTATCTTTAATTATTTTCTTATTTAAAGCACGATAATCACAGCATAACCTTATTCCTCCCTCTTTTTTCCTACACACCACTATTGGCGAAGCATAATTTGAGGTACTTTCTCTAATTATACCATCTTTTAGCCACTGGTCAATTTGTCTGTCCACCTCTGATTTCTCTACAAATGATAATCTGCGAGAGCGTGAACACACTGGTATATCATCAGATAAAATAATGGACATTTTTAAATCAGTACTTTTTGTTTTAACTGGCTTATAACTTTTTATTAATTCGCTTAATTTCTCTTTTAACGACTTATCTAAAATATAACTGACATCGAATTTTTCTTCTTCTGAAAAATTGCACATACTTGAAAAAAAAGAATCTATCTCATTTTCCTTTCGATCGAATACAGGAAAAGAACACCCACCTGCTTCATCGAAATTGCTTTCCCCCGAATTTAGAAGACTATCTTTCCCCCCTACGCTGGAACTCGAAACATCTGCTTCCTCTTTATTTTGTTGTTTCAAAATATGAAAGATATTATTAGGCAGAATTACGTCGCATGTCAAATTGTTGCATAAAGCACCGATTATGTTTATTGAATCATGATTAGGTAAAGATATTTTAAATTCAGTCAGATTTGCATCTTTCTTTTCATTAAAGCAGCTAACTAGAGTGGTTGAAGAAATAACATTTTTAGTCTGTGGAATGCTATTTTTATTTACAATTAGAATCGAAGAACCAGAATCTTTTAACCCTTTAAGTGGAATATCATCCACTAAAATATCAACATATTCGAGCTCATTAACAATTAGGTTAATCGGACTTGTTTCGGATTGAACTACTGAATTTGTTGGAAGATTTTCACGGAATTCTTTTTTCTCAGCAATACGTTTAGGACACACTCTGGCGAAATGAAATGTTTTCCCTTTTGCACCACAAATATAACACATTCTTTCATGCTTTTCGTGAGTTTGATTAGATACCGAATTACGTACTATGGGATCTTTATTATTATAATGTGTCTTTCTAAAAGGAGTTTTGTTTACAAACCGCTTATTCTCTGAACTTTCGTTTCGCGTATTATTATTAGTTTCAATTAATGATTTCCCTCTAGAAGAGTAGAATAAATCACACTCCCGACCTAATTCGTTGGGTTTAAACCAATTTTGACCTTCTCGAACACTAATATGTTCCTTAGTTCTAGAATCCAACGTTTCATATATTTTATCGGAAACTATAAGATCACACAATTGTTTAACATCGTTAACCCCTCTCAATCTACAATAGTAATCAAAAGAAGCGCTTAGACGTGAAGCGAATTGGACATGAGATTCTGAAGGATTACGGAACGCATTTTTAAAATTACTTAAACATTCACGCGGCGTTGGTTGGAACTGTCTTAAAATTAATTCCTTAACTTTTTCATAATCGTTAATCTCTTCGGAGGTTACGTACGCAAGAACCTGATTACATTTATCTCCCAATAAATTAATCAATATTTCCGATTTAAATTTAGGGGGTACATTTTTAGAAACGAATGCTTTTTCAAGGGATTGAAAAAATAAGTGCAAAGCTTCCGGTTTCTCAGGTACTGAAATGGTTAATGTTCGAATACTTCTAATTAAATTTTCGAATGATTGTGAAGTAGTTTCTGAATTTGATTGCTCAACATTATTACTAGAATTATTTGCTGCAGCCTGTAACTTTAAATTCTGTAACTCTATTTCTTTTTCTAACTGGGATAATTTAATTCTTTCTATCTCAATTTTGGTTTGTTCTTCTACAGATTTCAACTTTTGTTCTTCTAGTAACATTTTAATAACACCTCTAACAAATTCTAAATCATTTTTATAAATATCAGAACTCTCAATTAAAGTTTTGATTTCAAGTACCTTAGCTTCCGCCGGAACAGTTAGGCCTAATTCTTCAGCAATTGTTCTTAAATCGGCTTTTCTAATACCTTGTAACACGTTTTGGGCCATTATAACTCTAAATAATTACTTATACCAAAAAATATTTCAATACTTCTACCAAATTAATATCATACTTAAATAGAAACAAAATAATATGAGAACAATTTTCTCAAAAAATGATTCTATGGTTTTTGTTCTCAAATCAAAATTATCATGATTTTTAAATAACCACATGCAGAACAATTTGCAATATACAACAGAATACTTAGATCATCTTATATATTTCTTAATTATTACACATATTTCATATAATATCACCATTATTGTTATTGTTCTCTATTTAATAATTGTTATCACTTTCGTTTTAAAATAATATTGTTATAATATTGTTAAAATATTATTGCAAACAGTAATAAGCAAAATTATAAAAGATTACTCAGAATATTTTTTTCAATCATAATTCTTATTTTTATTCATTCTTCTCAAGTTATATTATTTATTTTATTTCATCACACATTGAAACCAAAAGTGTTCTCAAAAGTATTTCACCATTAATTTCTAATTCAAAATAGTAACTCAAACTCTTTTTGCTCAATATATGCATTAATCATTATTATCCACTATCAAACACAATGATAAATATATAACAATAACAGTTACCTTTTATAACTTGTTGGTGGTAATATCGCGGCAGAGTCCCCACTTGTAGTATATAAGCTGGGCGTCTAGGGGTGGGGCAATGAAGAGGTGCGATTAAGATAACTAAAAACATTTATTACGTTCACAACACAGTTTACACAAAGATAAAATGATAATAATAGCAGGGTTTCCATCAATAACATTTGCTGGTTTCGAGGCCTAATACACATAACAAGCTCTCTTCATTACTAGGACTAACAGAAAGTATCATATATGAGCACTGACTCGCTCTACAATTCACATTAGTACCTACGCGTACTATTTCTAATAAGTGAGATTATGGTATAGAGCTCTCCATGGCTCTACACACTTATACAGAGCACAACAAGCTCTAATTAGCAGAAAAATGAGCCTGTCAGCCTACGCGCTGAAGGTCTCAACCGATCTCCACTGCAGCCGGATCTCAACTCCTCCGTTTGTCATCTCGTTCAATGATACGCATCCGAGGCAGCGCCATCTGTAGGCTGTGCACGGAACTTCCCACATATATATATATATATATATATATATATAGGTTGAATTAAATGCTAGATATATTGAGCAACTTTTGTCAAAAGGTAATTTGAGTAGAGTAAAAATTAAGCAAATTGTCGGCAAATGAACGAGCTAGATTTTAGGTATTTAGAGTTCTTTTTTTTTACATGCTGCCTAATTAATTTGATCCGAATATTTCAACCACGTTGCAAAAGATTTTTTTTGTGAAAACCCTTTACAGACTTGTAACTTTAATATATTTTTATTTGTTTTCTAAGATTTGTGAGTTCGTAAGGGTTTTTTTCACAAAAAATAATTTTTGTAATGTGGTTAAAATAATTTGGTCTTCAAATTAACTACGCAGCATGCGAAAAACCCCTTATAAAATTACAACTCTTGAAAATATATGTAATAAAATTTTTTCTATCTTTCGCGCATGCGCAGTAAAAATTTATATAATATAAATGCTCATATCTCAGCGAATATTACACCAAGAGATTTTATGTTTTAAAATAATGTTTCTCTAACATTTCATCAAATTTTCTGCAATTTTTGTAAACTTTTATAGAACTCCGTTCTAGTTATAAGTAAAAAACTTGCTAAAAAAATTATTAATTTTTGAAAGAAAGAAAAAAAAAAATACGTATACTAAATAATCGTGCAATCACTACAAAAATCATAGAAATATTATAGATAGTTTGTGCAACAATATGTTAAAGTTACAAGTCATTTGTTGCTTTTTATAATACAGACTGATCCAAAGTATTTGCGCTTTCCTTCAATTTCAGTTTGGTCGCCTAATTGTACTATGAACTGAACCGAAAGTGGAGAACATTAATTCTTAAATGCTGAATGTCTTAAGATCCAGTCTATTTTTACGAGTATATTTTTAGAAAAAAAAAAAAAAAAAAAAAAGGTTTAAAAAAAAAAAAAAAATCTAATGATTTCGTTACCTACTGTATTTTTAGCAAACTGAATTTTGTAATATTCGATTGCAGCAGCTATATACTTTTACAATTTTTTCAGTCGAATATAAATTGCAAAAAATAATATATGTGATGCTTTTGCATTAAATTATATTCTTTAACTATTACCTTATCATATTAAATATGTCAAAAATAAACATATGTGATAGTTCAGTGGCTTAGTATTTGTATCAAATTATATTTTTTAAATGTTTTTTAATCACAAATCGTAAAACATGTTTATCTATACATATAAAAGAGTACTTCCACTCACCCACTCACTCACTGACTCATCAACGCACAGCAAAATCTACTGGAGCCACTAACTCGAAACTGGGTCAGATTATAGAACATATAGTTGAAGCACTCCCTAATAAGCAGTTTTGCGAAATTCGCCCCCCAAGGGGGTGCAGGGGGCAAAATGTGATTTCATAAAAACCTTCATCTCTCAAAGAAAAAAACAGATATCCGTAAAATTTTTGCTTTAAAATGTAGCTAATTTAATTATCTAAAAATCAATTTCTGGAATTTTAGAAGTTCGGTCCCCAAGGAGGGAAAGGGGGCAAAACGTGATTTCACATGCACAAAACGTGGTTTCACATACTCCTATATATCTCAAACAGAAAAACAGATATATGTTAATTTTTTGTTCTAATGTATAGCTAATACAAATACCTAAAAACTAATTTCTGGAATTTTCGAAATTCAGCCCCCAAGAGGGGAGGAGAGGGGGCAAAACGTTATTTGAAATAATCCTTTATATTGCAAACAGAAAAAAATATATGTGTAAGATATTTTTGCTCTAAAATATATCTCCCATAAATACATAAAAACTAATTTCTTTAATTTTAGAAATTCTTCCCAGGTGGGGGGGAAAGGGGGGCTATGGGGTAAAAAAATAGAAATATAGTTAGACCGTTCAAAATTGGTACAGATAGGTTTTAGAAATCTGCAAGTCAAGTGAGGATATTTTTGAAAGTGTAAAGTTATTAAGAATGTCAGAAAGGTGTGTGTGTGTGTGGGGGGGGGGGGGGCAAAAAAATAAAAATAGAGTTAGACCGTTCAAAATTGGTACATAAAGGTTTTTGATAACTACAAATCGATTGCGGATATTTTCGAATTTGTAAAGTTATTAGGAGAGGCGGGAGGAGGGGACGGAGGGGCAAAAAATAAAAATAGAGTTAGGTCATCATTCAAAATTGGTACATAGAGGTTTTTAATACTTACAAATCGATTGCGGATATTTTCGAATTTGTTAAGTTATTAAATTAGTACATGGAGGTTTTTGATACCTACAAATCAATTGCGTATATTTTCGAATTTGTAAAATTATTAGGATAGACGGGAAGGGGAGGTGAAAGGACAAAAATATATAAAAAAGAGTTAGAGCGCTGAAAATTAGTGTTGTTAGGTTTTGAGGCCCGATAAATCGATTGCGGATATTTTCGAAATTACAGAATTATTACGAAGGGCGGGAAAGGATCGGGCGCAGGGGTAAAAAAAAAGAAATTCAGATAAAATGTTGGAAATTAGTATTATTAGGTTTAAGAGCCCGAGAGGACGACTGTGAGTATTTTTTAAAGTCTAAAATAATTAAGAGGGGCGGAAACGGTAGGTGAAGGAGCATGTGAGCCTTGCGCAGGCAGTGGTGGCCCGAATGTTGAACAGAGTGTTGAACATAAATGTGCGCGCGTAGCGCACAATTGCCTACGCTGCCAATGGCAGTGGAGACCCGTTGCGACATTTCTTCCAATCACATTTTTTTTTTCTCTTTTTCTTTTTCGCATGATAAAAATTGATGTAATTTTGAGAATTCATTAACTATAGTGATTCACTTATTCATACTTATTAATACCTTATAAACTTGTCCTATTTATTCACAATGCATTTCGGGTGCACTTCGCGCCCATCTTCAGGTGATTTGTGACTTCTCATCGCTTGTGTTTTCATCGGCTTCCCTTCGGCTTCCTTTCTTCACTTCATTTCGTCTATTTCGGATTCTATCGATTACTTGGTTCCAGTCCTTTGGGATATTCGCGTGCTCGCGTTCATTAACTGCTGTGGGGTTAGTCAGAATCTCGGTGGCTTCTCTTTTTAAGGCGTAGCTATGGTTATTATATAGAGCGATTTTGTTAGTTTTTATGGTGTTAATATTAATAGGGTTAGAGGAGTGGGTAGAGGCAAGTGCTGTAGATTGGCGGTTGTGTTTTAAATCGGCTTTGTGTTCTTTTTCTCTTTCGTGATCGCCAATCTACAGCACTTGCCTCTACCCACTCCTCTAACCCTATTAATATTAACACCATAAAAACTAATAAAATCGCTCCATATAATAACCATAGCTACGCCTTAAAAAGAGAAGCCATCGAGATTCTGACTAACCCCACAGCAGTTAATGAACGCGAGCACGCGAATATCCCAAAGGACTGGAACCAAGTAATCGATAGAATCCGAAATAGACGAAATGAAGTGAAGAAAGGAAGCCGAAGGGAAGCCGATGAAAACACAAGCGATGAGAAGTCACAAATCACCTGAAGATGGGCGCGAAGTGCACCCGAAATGCATTGTGAATAAATAGGACAAGTTTATAAGGTATGAATAAGTATGAATAAGTATATTAACGTCCTAATAATAAGTTTTTTAAAATTATATAGTGATTCATTTAAAAATAGTGACCAGCGAAGCGGGCGTAGTCTGCTAGTTTACACATAAAATCCGTAAACGTATGTTCTGTAAGTATTCTTTAAGATGATGGTTAAGCAGAAAAGATTTATTTCCTGAAGATTTTCATTTTTCGAAACAGAAATCGAAAACACTTAAAATTTGAGAAACAAGACTTTGACGAAGCCTCTTATTTCCAATCTACAGAATATAGGTAAGAAGTGAAGCATAAAGAAATCCCTCGTGATTCCAAGGAAATAACTTAAATTGAATTTGATTAAATTTAATTAAATCTCAGTACGATGTGTCTGAAGGGGGAAATGCTTAAAGAATGAGTTAATCAGATTCAAACAACAATTTAGGGGGGGGGGGGGAGGAGAAAAAAGAAAGAAAATGTTAAAAAGTTTGTATAAAAAGAAATCAAAATCCCGTTGTGTTTCTTTTCTTTTCTTTTCTGGTTTTCTTTCTTTCTTTCTTTTTTCTAATAAATAAATGTACTTTTAAATATATGATATATAGAAAAGTTACTAAAAATTCTTTTTACTGTTTAATTTCTGTATCATATTTCAACAATCAATAAATAAAAATATGCAATTCATTTTTTTTTTCCCTGTATCCTTGGCATAAGACAAAGTAAATTATTCAGTAATATCTTTAAGTGATCCTTTTCTTCTTTTTTTCTTCCTTTTAAGTTAATTTACCTTTTTAATTATAATATTAAACTTTAAAGATTTTATGATAATGTAATTAGAGTAATCTCTTGTTATGTCTTATAGTAACTTACTTATTAGCAGAAAAAAATAATTTTTTCTTATAATGAAGTACAATGTTATACGTTATTGTTTAAGACAATTTACAGCACAGTCTGAAAGAATATCTCGAAAGTAGCATTATGTTCCAAAAAAAAAAGTGTGAGAAAAGCGATTTTGAACGAAAAGTATAGAATTAGCAATACTTTACAATTTCTTTTAGAATTCACAGAAGAAACTTTTATCAAATATTTAAATTCAAGATTTATATGGTAAGTAAAATGCACTTACCCTGTATATGAGTATCCTATGAGGCTTGCAGAACCAGATGAATTTATTCCATGTATGAAAAGAAGAACCAATTTCTATTTTCTTTTATAAACATCTTTTCTGCTAAGCTATTCAAAAGATAATTTCAAATATATAAATAATGATGTTTCAATTTAATTAAACCAGCCTCATTTAGCTTGGTTTGTGTATTAGGAAATTATATATTATTTTATGTTGCATTCTTTTTGTGGGAATAAAAATGAACCCACGTATTATCCTTTTAATCACATCTTATATTATGAAAAACTGAACATCGAAGAAGGAGAAAAAAAAAACGAAAAATACATTATTACATGTACATAGAAACACAGACGGCCAATCAGAAAAACAAATGCGTCATAGCGTCGTCACAATGTAGATGTATATATGCATGAAGAAATAAAAGAGTCAAATGAAATGTTTTTAGAATAATATGAAAATGAAAGTTTTTGTAATTATTGAAAGAATGTCATTTTGAGTTTATTTCTCACCAACACCCCTGCGTAAACTCGATGACATTTAATCACAGTTCAACAAGGAAATTCGCAATTTTCGAAAAGAATGTCTCGGCAGAGGCTTCGTGAGCACATCGGCGATCATATTTTCCGTGCTTACATACTCAATCTTTATTGTGCCCTGCTCAACAAGGTCTCGAATCAGATGATACCTTAGTTCGATATGCTTAGTTTTCTGTCGAAACTTGTCGTTTTCCGCTAATTTAATGCAAGAAAGGTTGTCTTCATAGAGTGTAATAGGACAATTTTGTTGCATATCAATTTCTTCAAAAAGGTTTATAAGCCATTTTACTTCTTGCGCGGCACTTGCTGCAGAAATATATTCCGCTTCCGCTGATGACATTGATACAGATTTTTGTTTTTTGCTTGTCCAGTATACAGTATTTGCTCCTATGCAGAACAAATTTCCTGTTGTAGACTTACGATCACTGGGATCGTTTGCCCAGTCGGAATCTGCATATACCCTCAAGACAGGCTCTTCAATATTATTATATGTCAATTTAAGATTAATTGTACTTTTTAAATATCTGATTAATCTTTTTACCGCTTCCCAATCTTTTGCTCTTGGGCGCTCATTTCTTCTACTCAAAATATTTACCGCGGCGCTAATATCCGGACGTGACACGGTTGAAATATATAACAATGCGCCTACAGCCTGTCTATATTGTGTATTTTCTGGTAAAAGGTTTTCCTCGTCATTTAATTTTATGTAACCTGTGTCCATAGGAGTGTCTGTAGGTTTTGAATTTTCTAAACCGTATTTGACTATAAGTTCTTGTATTTTGTGTGTTTGATCAAGAGTCATTGTATTTTCATTAGGGCGATTAATATTTATCCCAAGATATTGTTTTGCTTCTCCCAAGTCTGTTAACGGGTATTCTTGTTTTAGTTTGTTTACAATTTCATTTATTTGTTGATCATTCCCCGCTATTAACAAATCATCGACATACACAAGTACATAAGTAGTTACATCGTTTTGTTTACGTTTATAAAGACACTTGTCGAATTGACTTTGAATAAAGCCTAAGTTAAGTAATGACTCATTCAATTTTAAATTCCATGCTCTCGCGGCCTGCTTTAGCCCGTATATTGCCTTTTTTAATTTACACACCTTATGTTCTTCCCCGGATACCACGTATCCTTCTGGCTGATGCATATAAACATCTTCACTCAATTTACCGTGTAAAAATGCAGTCTTGATATCAATATGTCTAAGACTTAAATTCTTATAAAGACTCATTGCCAAAAAACTTCTCAAGGTTGTGTGAGACGCCACTGGGGCGAAAGTCTCATCGTAGTCTATTCCATATTTCTGTGAAAAGCCCTTCGCAACCAGCCTAGCTTTGTATTTTTCAACACGGCCCTGACTGTTATATTTTGCTTTGAATGCCCATTTGCACCCTACTATTTTCATCCCTGGTGAAACCTCAACTAAATCCCAGGTATCATTCTGCTTGAGTGAATTTATTTCATCTAATGTAGCATTGATCCAATTTTCCTTTTCTACAGGGTTTTCCATACTTATTATATCATCCCAGCATTTTGGTTCACTTATTCTTTCATTGTGTAATGTGAATGCGAATCTATCTGGTGGTACCCCTTTATTAGATCTTTGTGATCTACGTGGAGTATTTTGAGAATTATCTGACACAACACTATCATTAGTTTCATCTATCTCTGAGTCTATTATTTGCAAATTTGGTGATGGATTTTTATTATCACTTTTCTCATCATTGTTTTGTGATGTGTCATATTTAAGTATCGCTTGTTTTTCATTTTCTACAAATTTTACGGTTCGACTAATAATTATGTTTTTGCCATTTGTACAGATCCTATATCCTTTACTTCTATTGTCGTACCCTACGAATATACCTTCCTGTGCCGTATTATCTAATTTTCCTCTGTGTACCTTTTGTACGTATGCATAGGCACGACAACCAAATGGTTTTAACATTGATAAGTCAGGTTTTCGACCTGTCCATAATTCATAAGGTGTCAATTCACACGAAGATGTTGGGAGTCTATTTTGCAAGTAAACTGCGGTATTTATTGCCTCCCCCCAGAAAGAATTTGGTAAATTGCCATCTTTTAATAAACAACGTGCCATTTCAACTAAGGTACGATTTTTACGTTCAGCAGTTCCATTTTGAGAAGCTGAATAGGGAACAGTGAATTGGTGGTCTATACCTAATTTTGTTAAGTATTCATTTAATTCTGTCCCGGTATACTCTCCTCCGTTGTCGGAGCGGATTGCATGCAAAGTTCGTCCGAATTTATTTGATGTCATTGCGATATATTCCCTCAATTTTGCAAAAACTTCATCCTTTTTTCTCAGTAGGTATATTACTGTAAATCGACTAAAATCGTCTATAAAAGTTAAAAAATAGTATTTTCCACCGACCGTGGGGGTTGTCATTGGTCCACACAAGTCAGTGTGTACCAACTCTAGTGCTTTAGTTGCCCTAAACTGAGCCTTTTTGGGATAAGGATTGTCCGTTAATTTAGTTAATATGCAAGTTTCACATGCATTATCATGTTTGCAGTTGTCTAGTTTTATCCCAACTGCCATGTTGTTGTTTACCAATCGTTTTATATGACTAATGTTTCTATGGCCTAATTTAATGTGCCATTTATCAATGCAATTTGTATTTTCACATATTTTTACCATGTTTATAGTGTGTGTTGTATCATAGTTAACTTTGCATTCGTATAAATTGTTGTTAATGTAACCTTCAATGCATGTTTCTCCTTCATGCATTATTTTGCATGATTTGTTTTCAAATATTGCTACACAACCATTTTCAGTAGCTTCTTTTACAGATATGAGGTTTGTCTCTATCTCTGGTACATATAAAACATTTTTCAATATTATAGTATTATGTGTGTTATTGGAATTTATGGTGTTTAATTTCACAGACCCATGACCCAGGGATTCTATCTCCTGTCCATTCGCGATTGTTACGCGTGAATTATTATGATTAAATTCATGAAATTTATTCCTATCATTGCATACATGCGTTGAACAACCTGAGTCTACATACCAATTGTTAGATTTCTCACCGATAAATAGAGTGAATATTTTATCGTTAGGTTTTTCATTTTCACTCTCAGCAATAAGAGCCCTATCCGCGTTATGTCTGTCTTGAGAGTACATACCAGATTTGAAAGTTGATCTGGCATTGCTGGCTTTTGTTTGTTTCAGAGTCTTTTCTTTATTTTTATTTTTAAGATGCCAGCATTCTTCAATTGTATGCGATTTTTTTTTACAATAACGGCAGAACTTTGAATTTTCTGGTTTCGGTTTAAATTTAACCTTTAACACTGAATTATTTTCAGATTTGTTTTCTTTTCTTTTAGAAAATTCATCAATCAATTTCGAGCGTATAAACTCTGGTACAAGATCCTTTTCATCACGCGATTCTAAAGCGGTAATTAATACATCATAACTTGGAGGTAAGGAACAGAGCATCAGGGCTGAAAGGTGCCTGTCATTTATTTCTTCTCCGAGCGATACTAACTTATCTCGCAATTGATAGATGTTAGTTAAGTGGTCTATCATATCGCCACCTTCAGTTAATTTCGTAGAGTAAAGCTTTCTAAGCAAAAATAGTTTACTGCTGAGGGTTGAACGCTCATGTACAGCTTTTAAGGCGTTCCAGCATTCTTTAGCGGTCTCAAGATTTTTGACGTGGATTATTTGATTATCCTCTATTAAGAGGTTTATAATGGCTCGTGCTTTCCTATTTTTGTTATTCCATGTGTCCGTAATAGGATTCGGAGCATCGTTAAGAACCACGGAATATAAATCTTCCTTTTGGAGAAACATTTCTAATTTAAATTTCCACACATCATAATTTTGTGCGTTAAGTTTTTCAATTATAGTGTCCTTGAGGATACTCATTTTAATATTTCAATTTTGTTTTCTTTCTAGTTTATAATAACTACAATTTTATATTTAATCATTCATATGTTTATTTTAAACATTCTTTTATTTCTATACTTTCGTTTTCAAGAAACAAAAAAGAAAACATATTTATTTATTTTCGCTTACATTTTTTTATCATTATTATAGAAAAAAAAAACTGTCAAGAATAAATTCAAAGTTTCGATTTAGCGCGTCAGTAGCATAATCTTTTAGAATTCACAGAAGAAACTTTTATCAAATATTTAAATTCAAGATTTATATGGTAAGTAAAATGCACTTACCCTGTATATGAGTATCCTATGAGGCTTGCAGAACCCGATGAATTTATTCCATGTATGAAAAGAAGAACCAATTTCTATTTTCTTTTATAAACATCTTTTCTGCTAAGCTATTCAAAAGATAATTTCAAATATATAAATAATGATGTTTCAATTTAATTAAACCAGCCTCATTTAGCTTGGTTTGTGTATTAGGAAATTATATATTATTTTATGTTGCATTCTTTTTGTGGGAATAAAAATGAACCCACGTATTATCCTTTTAATCACATCTTTTATTATGAAAAACTGAACATCGAAGAAGGAGAAAAAAAAAACGAAAAATACATTATTACATGTACATAGAAACACAGACGGCCAATCAGAAAAACAAATGCGTCATAGCGTCGTCACAATGTAGATGTATATATGCATGAAGAAATAAAAGAGTCAAATGAAATGTTTTTAGAATAATATGAAAATGAAAGTTTTTGTAATTATTGAAAGAATGTCATTTTGAGTTTATTTCTCACCAACAATTTCATCTTTCACATTTTATCATATGCGTTGTACAATTACCAAAAAAGTAATACAAAAACAAAATTTTGCTTCTAAATTGTGCTATGAAAGATGTACCTATTTTGTTAAAAAGACTATGCCCAACGCTTTCATTATAATTATATATATATATTAGATAAAGATGACTGTACAATTAAGACTCACACAAGAATTTGGGTTTTAAACACACTGTTAAAAATTTCAACAGAAAACTCTGTGTAATGTATTGTCTTATGTCTCACGTAATATTACATAGAAAAATAAACGGATATGTTAAAAAACTTATTTTATGTATTCAATTAAATAAGTAATGTTATTTTACTTAATTATTGGTGAGAATATATTTCGGACTTAGAATGCTTTTTCTAAAGTAGAAACAGTCATTTTTACTTTTAATTAAAAAATTAAATAATAAAATTAGGTTAAAATACAGAATAAATATTGAGAATCTCGATTATTCACTTTCAACTAAGAATTACTGTAAATTTACAGAGACTCTGGATAAATATTTACATTAAATTTACAGAAATTTTTAACAGTGCATGGTTTCGAAGGGTTTAGGTTAAATTTCTTTGCATGAGACTGTCTTTGTCAATAACTTAAAAAATTAGAAACAGAGGTCAGTTTTTTTTTACTGTATAAATTGCAGAAAAATAATTTTACATTAATAGTTCTTACCTGTAACTTGCAGTTCATGTGTTTTCGAGAAGCATGTTCTTCTAATATACAAGTAGAAAGCATACAGAACAGCCGTTATCAAACAAACCGCAGCTGAACAACCGTAAGCAATGCGTCCTCCATAAGTTTCCATAACCTGTGTACCAAAAAATCCTCCTATTCCTTTACCTGCAGTTAATTTGAAGAAATTATATTATTTCACTTACGTGCAATAAGTTTTATAGCAGAAACATTAAAATTACAATTTTTCGTTTACATTCTGCGTTAAAAAGCACAGATAATATTGAGTTCAACAACTTTGATGTCGACTTTAATCCTTTACATTAAATTTTATACTGCAAAATCCCCCCCCCCACAAAAAAAAAAAAAAAAAAAAAAAAAGTATACAATTTTTACAAAATTAATTAAAAAAAAAAAAACTATTTTGTGTAATTCTTTTAAATTTTTGCACGTCCTTCCCGTTTCTATCCACACATTCCCAAAATAGTCAATGAGTGAAATATTTCCCGTACACTAATACATTTATATGCAAAATTTCAACATCCTATTAAAAATAGTCTCAGAGACATGACAACACACACACACACACACACAAAAAAAAAACCAATACTTTTTAATGCCTGTACATAAATTTTACGATGAAAAAATTATTTTGGTAGGATGCTTTTCAGAGGTAATACACAAATTGTGAGGAAAGACAATGTTAATGTAAATATATCAATACAAAAAACCCTTAACGGGTTAAAAGTTTGTGACGCAGCACTGCACTTTATGGCTATGAGAATTAGAAATACGGGTCTTAAAAATAATGATATCAAATTTTCAGTGACGCTTTGCTATTAATTAAAAAATACAGAGATTTTCTTATTTGAATTTGTTTTTTTCTTCTATTTATTTTTACAGTGTAAACGTTATTTTCAACATAAAATAATATATAACATTTACTTATCGATACCTTTTCATTCACATCTCTTATAATATCAAAATATATGTTTTAAAAGAAATGATATGAAATTCCAGCAACGCAGTGATGTTACACTAAATGATTTGTTTTTAAATTCCACTGCTATTATTTTGTTTTGCATATTAAAGTATATTTGCACATTGAAATATTGCTTTTAATTTTCAAATACGCAGTCAAATATATCACTTTCATTAAGTTTATATTATGGACTGAAATGTATTTATTTCAATGAATTATTTTATCTTTTGCGTCACGCCATCCAAAACTACAACTAAAAATTTCGCAATTTTTTTTTTTTTTTTTTTTTTTTTTTTTTTTGCAGCACAGTATCTACTTGCATGCTATTTCAACTAATTTGGATAAGATGGCACAAAATAAACATTTCCATAAATATTACTTACAGTTTTGGATAGCGTGACACAAAAGATAAAATAATTCATTGAAATAAATACATTTCAGTACATAATATAAACTTAATGAAAGTGATATATTTGACTGCGTATTTGAAAATTAAAAGCAATATTTCAATGTGCAAATATACTTTAATATGCAAAACAAAATAATTGCAGTGGAATTTAAAAACAAATCATTTAGTGTAACATCACTGCGTTGCTGGAATTTCATATGATTTCTTTTAAAACACATATTTTGATATTATAAGAGATGTGAATGAAAAGGTATCGGTAAGTAAATGTTATATATTATTTTATGATGAAAATAACGTTTACACTGTAAAAATAAATAGAAGAAAAAAACAAATTCAAATAAGAAAATCTCTGTATTTTTTAATTAATAGCAAAGCGTCACTGAAAATTTGATATCATTATTTTTAAGACTCGTATTTCTAATTCTTATAGCCATAAAGTGCAGTGCTGCGTCACAAACTTTTAACCCGTTAAGGGTTTTTTGTATTGATATCATTACTTTTTAGGGGTTAATGATTAAAATGTAAAATTAAAGGAGCATGGCAATGAGTTTGTAACCCTTAAAAAGTGTTCATAGTTCATACCACACTAAATTTTACCTCGAACAATATAACAAACTAAATGAAATTTTAAAAATTTATGAAAAGTGATAAATAAAAAACTTTAAGAAAGAATATTTGTTGTGTGATGGAAACACGCAACATTACAAAGGCATAATATAGTATATTTTAAAAATAACAAACAATTTCTACCAAAAAAAAAAAAAAGAGGCAGAGAGAGAGAGAGAGAGAAAGAGATTTTATTTTATTTAATATTCAATTTCTTTGGTTCAACGGTTCATCTGTTTCTTAAATAGTTCAACAGAACATTTAAAATAAATGTTCAAAAAATAATTTGTGTACGAAAGTTTTTGTAAAAAAGTGTTATGAATAAGTTTTTAAAGAGCTCCATTCACCGCATAGATTTTGGTTAGATAAAAAAAAGTAAACACAAGTTTTAAATGGTCCAATTGAATGAACAAAATATTAATATTTTGTTATATTTTTAATTGGAGATGTTTAAAGTAAAATGTTGTAAGGATTTGACAGTAATTTTCCAAAATACCTAACACCATGGGGGTGGGGATCAGATCCTCCTTTGGAAACTCTGATAATTCTAAAAAAGATGCTTAATCAATCTGAGGGAGATTTTGTTTGGTTTAAAATTAACTCAGATGGGGAAAAAAAGAGGGGGGCAATCAGTTAGACCACTTTGAAATTTTAATCGGGAAAACGTTTTCTAGAAAATGTTTAGTTGAATGTAGTTTTATTCCTATCTGGTTAAATATACTGTACATAGTTCCCACATTCTTCCTGGCTAGAATTCCTGAAAATTTTCTAAATCGTGGTGACGGATTTTGGACATTGCCTCATTTTCTAAAATTGGGTTATGGGGTTAAAAAGTATACTAAGAGATCTAACATTAAAATTTTAAATGATAAGGATTTTTTAGCACTTCGAGAAATCTTCTAGATGCAATCAATTCAACGATACTTTTTTAAGGTTGGTTGGTAGTAGGTTTTAAGGCCAACTGACTACGCTAGGGTCCTAGGCATATAGGTAGAATAGCCTCCATGAGGTCTTTCTAAGGGGTCGAGGCCCGTATTTAAGCGAGTTTCGGAGAAAAACACGGAAGGAACGGCTAAGTCAAAGAGTGCGGGATGGGATCGAATCCGGCACCTCTCACCCACCGCTCGGCCGCTGGTGGGGCATTTTTAAGGAACTTATAATTTTTTTTTTTCCTAAAAGTCCCATCTTCCTCCCCAAATCTATCGGAAACGACTCGAAAATTTTTGAAAATTGTAAGAAACGTGCAAATTGAATATGAGTCTATAAGTAAGAACTTTAAACGAACTCTTAATCCCCCAATTCCCCTCCAAATTTTACTGTTTGCTTTCTAAGGTTTCCCCTATCGTAATACAGCTTCAATTTCTTCTTCTTCTTCTTCTTTTTTTTTTTAAGATGTTGTCTATGTTTATAGAAGACATTTTCGACAAACTGAAAAAAACAATGCATTTGTTTAAAATTTCAAAGATGCGCTTGTCGCTGGTCCCTGTTTTCAAAATTTCCAAAATTTTTTCAAAATTTCCAAACAAAACAATGATCTTTCAAACTGATTAAGCCCCCCCCCCCCTTTTTTTTTTATAGGTTTTTAGAATTTCCAAGGTGTTTTCGAGACCCGGGGAAAAGACTTTAAACGAAAAATTTTCTTTCATATTTTTCTAACTAATAATTATAGAGAAAAAATTTTTTGTTAAAATGTTGTTTTGAAAAGGTCTTTCCATCAAAGTAACAGATTTCCCTCTTCCCCAAATTTTCACAATTACAAAATTAAAATTTGCCCATGTCTGACGTCTTGTGCCACCCCCACATACATATTTGCTTTTTTCGTAACTAAACAAAATCCCGTAAAATTGTCGAAGACGTGTTTTACAGTTTTTAGAAATTCCGAAAATTACTGGATATAGAAAAACAAATTGAATAATTCGTATTCGACACTGTTTTTCAAGATTTTGTATGAACTTCAGAAACAGACTTTTGTAAAATCGATTAACCAGGGAAGTCCTAGCTGTACCGTTTGGTACCAGCAATCACTATTTCAAAAATACCCATTTTGTGGGGGAAAAAACCTGATGTTCTGAAGGTAATAAACATATACTAAGGGAAGGCAATAAACTGCAATATCTGAATAAAGGCAATAAACAAAATTTGCAAAATAATACAAAATTTGAAATGTATTATTAATTTCTAATTTAAAGGTTGCAGATGCATGGTAATTTCATTTTATATCAATATTATATGCAAGAAATAAGTCTGTACAAGTGAAGGAGGATTTTTTCTTCTTTTTTTCTAGAGTAGCTTTTATTGTTATATTCATTCCTGCTCCCTACTGTTAAATTTAAGAAAGAAATAATTATTATTTTTGAAGTATAGATTTGATTTAAAAGAGAAAAATAAATTAAAATAGAAAAATCTTTAAAATGTGAATCTTTTATACTGGTAAATATTTAACTAGTATATTTTTTTACTGGAAATTTAATGAACAAAGTAATTTATAAAATAATACACTGTATAATTCTTAATTATTTTACCAGTATGCTTTGCAGAAATGTACTATTTCGTAAAATTAAGTATCACAATGCGAAAAACAAAATTAATTAATTAATATTTTAAAAAATACATAATGGGTTTAAATTAAAGTCAAATAAAGATGTATTTTACTTCATTTTATTTTATTACTTATTTTGCTAATTTTAATTCTGTTTTCAGAGTTTTTCCAATGCATTTAAGTGTTTGGTAACCGAGTTTTTTTTTTTTTTTTCATTACAATGTTATTTTATAAAATTAAAAAAATAATAATAATAACAGAAAACATGAAATTTTAGATTTGGATTTGATATATTATAATTATTACAATCTTTGTAAAATATTTCATTTACATACTATATTATAGAAATTTAATGAGCAAATTAATCAATTAATTATTATTATTATTATTATTCAGGATTTTTTCTATCCGTAGTTTAAGTGATTTATCACTTAGTTTGAAAAAAAAAAAAAAAAATATTTGCATATGATTATGATATTATCTATCATTTTTATGAAAGTAAAGAAAAAGGTTCTTGTTCTTGCAATCACTTTTTAAAATAAAACCAATTTTGAAAGTTAACGACGTATCAACTTGAAAACAATGGAATTGAATGAATTTTTTTGATAAAAAAAAATATTATATAAAATACAAATCTCTAAATAAATAACTCATTTAATATATATATTAAAGAAATAAAAATATTTTATTTTGAAAGTTTGTTTTTGACACTAACTGCCGATAGATGGAGCCAAATTACCTATCTGAGATTGAATATTTCAAATGGAAACGAAGACTGTATACATCCGCGAACATTCCAAACCGGATTACATTCTTTTCTTTTGAGCGATGCGAAAGAAAATAGTGTAATCCGCGAGGTAATATAGTTCCATTTTTAAAGTGAAATATATAAAAAACATGAGTTTTTTGGGAAAAACGAAGCACGTCATGATTCTCAGACAAAATAAATTAATATCATATATCAATTTCATAAAATTTCTTCGAGCCGTTTTCGAGAAAAAAAACTCACACGATAACACATTTTTCCTTTGAAGTCTTAAATTGCAACTCCAGATCTCAAAATATATATGTTACCGTTAAAACGCGAAATCAGTCAATCTGCAGATTACCTAGCTAATCTGCAGATTAATTAAAATAACCCATTAAAGAGCGGAATAAAGAGTTTTCCGCATTTTAACTAGGTAATCTGCAGATTAACGGTTTCAGTATCGTTAAAGTTCAAATGTTTGTTTCGAGCCTTAGTTTTTTTGACATTCACTATGACGTCAAATAGCCATGTGATACAGATACGCGAATGACCTTCAAACATAACTAAAACTTTTTCCCCTTCCCTTCCGCACTTCCGCTACGCTATGATGATAAACCGATAAACGGCAAACGCAAAATATAGAGAATTGAAGCCATGATTAGGTTTATTATTATTACTAACACAACATTTAAAGTAACAAGTAAGTTATAATTGTTTTAATTTTGATTTTATTTCTATCTTTTTTAATTCTGTCAATATAAGTTTGATAAGTGTCTGCATTTTATTAATGAAATGTAATCTTTATTAAAAGCTGTCTCTCGTGAAACTCCATTTTGAATTATGAATATTAGATTTACATTACAGTAATTATTTCCTTCCGAACTAAAACTATTAAACCATAACTTTTTAAAACTAATTTATTTTAAAATTGATTTAAATTGCTATTACTTACTGAAAAAAAAAAGATATATTAATTATTAACTTTGAAAAATATTATGGCATTTAATAAATACTTAATATGAAATTTCTGTACATTTTTTAGCATTTCATTACATTTTTTCAAGTTTCCTGTACATATTTTATATATCATGATTATATTTTTATTTATTTTAAATGTTGTTCGCTTTTTCAGATAATTTCGTTGTAGTTTATCACATAAACAGCGTTAATAAAGGTTTTTTTTTTTTTTTTTTTTTTTTTTTTGTAAAATTAATATATTTGCTAAACTCGTGCAGATATATGTATGCTGCAAAATATAGTTTAATAAAGCATTGAAAACTGTCATTTTAATTTTCATGCATTCTAAAAAATGTTAAAGCAGTTTTAATTATTTGAAGTACTTCTTAAATAACACTTTGATTTGTATAATTTAATATTTCTAGTAATATTTTATATAATTTAATATTTCTAGCATTTAAATAGTAATAGCAATATAAGTTGTTAATAAAACTTTTTTTTTTTTTATTGTTAAATATTTTTATTTTGAAAAGAAATCGTTACTGTATTACAATTCTAACATTCATTTATAAAATAGAATTTATTGAAAGCTATTAAAGCCATTATATTTCATATTAAAAATGCATAACATCTTCAAACTTATATTGACAGAATAAAAAAGATGAACTAAATAAAAAATAAAACAAATATAACTTTAAAAGATATAAAAATTAAAACACATACAGATTAAAATAAGTAAAGAAATAAATAAAAAAGAAAAGAAAACTATTTTTTTTTTCCGAATGAAAAAACAAATACAACACAGCGTGCTATAAAATTACAACACCAGATATCTTATTTTCACTTTAACTAGTGCCTAGTAGGTAATGTGCAGATTATCTAGGTAATCCGCAGATTACCTAGGTAATTTGGGAAATAAAACAATTTTCCTCACTTTAACGGATCACCCTAGTTAATGTGCAGATTACCTAGCTAATCTGCAGATTAACTGATTTCTGCACTTTAGCGGTAACATATACAATGTTGAAGTGTAAATCTTTCAGGATAGCATCATGCAGAATATAAAAGATTATTCTGAAAACATCAGATCAAAATATCTTCTATTTACTGAGGTATTAAATGTCGGCGTTTCCAAATTCCTTTGATGTAAAATTAGCTGTATAATAAGTGTCGCTGCTAAGCTTTGTTTGAGCTTTGCTGCGTCACTCAAAAAACTGTCGTTTTTTATGATAAATTTTATTTTTTTCGACTAATGCGTCAATAACTTTGCTTAACTGCATCTTTTAGATTTTTTACAGATACAATGCTACAATTTCGTATATAGTTTTAAAAAGAGAGTATTATATCCGTAAAAACGTTCGAATTTCAATTTTTGACAAATTTGAAAGTCATAATTTTGATGGATTGAAGCAGCTTTGAGAAAAGCATTAATTTTGTCTACTAGAGATGAAATTAATGCCTATTTCTACAGTTGTCAACGAAAGAAACTAAAATCATGAATTTTTGCAATTGAACGTAATTTTTTCAATGAGTGGCGAAATTGTTTTATTTTTGGTAATCGGTAGCGAAAATATTCCATTTTATGTGTCGCAATAACTCCCCTTTGAGCCCCCAATAAATAAATAAATAAATAAAAATAAAAATAAAATAAAATAAAATACGAAATAAAGAAATAAAGAAAAATGTAAATCTTATTAGTTGACTATAGAAAAATGACACTGTCATGAATTTCATAGGAAAAATTTGGATGCAAAACTGTATTCTCTACAAATACAGACGATCCTTAAAAGGACCTTTCACACACGCATATACAGAAAGTGACCATAAAAAGTAATTAAAAATCATACAAAAATGATACAAAAATTGGCAAATTAAAACGATCCTTTCACAAAAACAGATGAATTTAAAACAGTATTTCTCTAACAAATAAAAAAGATTTTTAAGAAGTTTTTTTTTATTATTATTATTTAGACGAAAATACTGTTTATTTCAACAGGAATGTGCGAAATATTTGGGAAAAAGTGGCAAGTAAGTTAAAAGGCTCTACTTGATACGGACTTGTGACTTAAATTTTAATTTTCGAGGTCGACTGTTACATACAGTGTGATTGTAATTAAACTTAAAAAAAAAAAAAAAAATCCAAAATGTCCACTAGAGGGCACTTTTTCCGGTAAAACATTAAATTTAACACAATAAACAACCAAAACGGAATGCAGAAACAATGTTAACATTTATTGACTACCTTCTGATCACATTGTCATCGAACCACATTAAGTAAAGGTAAGGAAAAAAAAATCTGGAGTGACTCCACTCGACTTTCCGAACATTGAGTAATTAACAGTTTTGTAGATAAAGTAAAGAAAGAGTAGTTGTTAAACAAACAAAAGAGAGAAAACCATAATAGAGTGTTTGAGTATTTTTCTCCATCTATTACACGTTGTTTTATTTAACGCTACTGAACTTTGAGCCCATAGATCATAATGATAAAGAAATTTTCGTTGTGTCCCTGTAAAAACCTATAAATGCTAGATTCACCAAAATGCTTATAGTTAGTGCAACAGTGATTTATAATACTCATATAAATTTTCAGCTGAATTCAATAAGGCGTTTAGATGCTATCGTACTTTTTAAAATTTAGTCCCATAGGCCATAATGATAAAGAATTTTTCTTTGTGTCCCTGTAAAAAAACTGTAAGTGCTAGATTCACCAAAATCTATACAGTTAGTTCAACTGTGATCTATAACATGTGTACAAATTTTTTGCTCAGATTAATAAGGCGTTTAGACGCTATCACATTTTTAAAAATTTGGCCCCATAGGCATAATGATAAAGAATTTTTTTTTGTGTCCCTGTAAAAAAAACTATAAGTGCTAGATTCTCCAAAATCTATACAGATTGAGTATTTGTGATCTATAATATGTGTATAAAATTTTTGCTCAATTGAATAAGGCGTTTAGATGCTATCGCACTTTTAAGATTTTGCTCCCATAGGCCATAATGATAAAGAATTTTTCTTTGTGTCCCTGTAAAAAAACTATAAGTGCTAGATTCACCAAAATCTATTGGGTTCGTACTATGGTGACTTACAATATGCGTACCAACTTTCAGGTTAATCGAACAAAGCGTTTAGACGCTAGCGTGTTCACTCTCAGACATACACACATACATACACACATACATACACACACACATACATACATCATCGTAAAAATAGTGAAAACGGACTCGTTGGACCTCGAAACGTATAGAAACATCAAAATCTCGAATTCGGATTTTTGACATGATTACAATACTTTCCTCACTATAGTGTTCGGAAAGTAATAACAGTACGCTGTTTGAGAAAAAAAAAAAAAAAAAAAAACTGTTTTGCATAAAGTTTCCTCTTCTTCGCAAGCATGCAATTCTCGACATTTTTTTTCCTAGAACTCACAGCTTTTCGCTGTTTTATCTCTTTCCTGTTTTATTACAAGAACTCATAATTCTTGTTCTGGATTGTTAATATTGTTCTTGTATTCCGTTTTAGTCATTAAATTTAACACAATAAACAACCAAAACGGAATGCAGAAACAATATTAACATTTATTGACTAGCTTCTGATCATATTGTCATCGAACCACATTAAGTAAAGGTAAGGAAAAAATAACAGTACGCTGTTTGAGGGAAAAAAAACTGTTTTGCATAAATCTTCCTCTTCTTCGCAAGCATGCAATTCTCGACATTTTTTCCCTAGAACTGACAGCGTTTCCCTGTTTTCCTTTTTATTACTCATAATTCTTGTTCTGGATTGTTAATATTGTTTTTCTGTATTCGGTTTTGGTCGTTTATTGTGTTAAATTTAATGTTTTTCCGGAAAAGGCGCCCTCTGGTAGACATTTTGGAACTAAATTTTTTTTTTCGAAATTCCGTGAGCTCATCTTGCGTATAGTCTATATACCAAATTTCGTTGCATTCCGTTCACCCATTTGCGCTGTAGGATGCTGTTTATATGGAAGTTTAATTATAACCATCCTGTATTTCTCCTGCACCATAGACGTAATTTTACATATAAATTGACATTTTAATGAATTTTTATGGGAGAAGTTTCAGGAGAAAAATAAACTATTCGTAAGAAATTCATTTAAGATAAATTTTGATATTGTTAAGGATTTTTTAAAAATATATACTTTTTTCTTTCTGTCCAAATAATACACATTTTAAAGCATTTGCATAAAAAAAAAAAATAATAATAATAATCTATACTATTCTATAAAGAGCAAAAAATTGTATGTTTGTGGAGGGTAATATCTGAAACTACTGAACCGATTTAAAAACTTCTTTCACTGACCAAAAGCTACACTATCTCAGATTGTTATAGGCTATATTTAATTTTCATAAAATAAATTTTAGTTTAAAATCTGAGCATTTTGATTAAAATCCCCATAAAAGCCATAATAGAAATGGAAATAATGAAATATTAAAAAAATTAGCTGCTGCCAACATAAAAGAAACATTTACATGTTCATTTTGTTTTTAAAATATCTTGACATGAAAAGAAAAGAAATATATTTGCACGTGAATTAAATTGAAAATCATATAAAGCTTTGTGAAATGTTAAACTTACACGTTAAATCTGACGTCATTATAGATTTAAAAGTATTTATTTTTCTAAGAATATAATTTGATATGATGTAATATAATATAATGATCTAAGCATTAATGTTTAAACTGGTGCGTGTAAACGTAAACGAAATTAGAATTAAAAAAAAAAAAAAATTAGAAATTAGAAATTCTAAACTTTTATTAAATTATTTATTTAAATTTATAATTGTTGCCAAAAAAATTTACGAGTTAATTTATTTTTCGACTTTTAATAAAATATAATATAAGGAGATATTTTCACGCGAATTATAATATAAAAAGTAAATTTTAAAAAAATATCACCTGCATTTCATTATGCATTTTTTAAAAGAATAATTGAGAAGTTTAAATTTATTTGGCGACTATTTTTATCAACTAACAGTTATGACGAGTAGCTCAATATACATAGCGCATACAGCCATTTTTGAAATGCAAATAGCATTTAATTATTTGAGTTACATTAAGTTAATTAGAAACCTATTTAATCTACCTATGCTCTATACTAATATATAAAGATGAAAGGTTTATATGTATATGTAGAGAACGATCGCTAGAACTAAAAAGTCGATTTTTTTCCCTCCTTACAACTAATCAAAAGTAATACTGTCTCTAAGTGCTAGAGGCTATAACAAATTTTGGTAAAATAAATTTTTAATTAAAATTTTCAATATTTTGAAAACAAATAGATTTGATATCTGTCGTCCTTTTTTAGAAGGTTTTTAATTGAAATTGACTTGGTCATCGTGTCTTCGTGTCACGCTAGTAAACAAGGCGCCTTCATTTTAAAGTAAATATAAGCTATTTCGTTTGTAGTTCTGTGGCTCAGTTGGTAAGAGCGTTCCGTTAGTAGCGCGGTGGTCATGAGTTCGGTTCCCGGAAGGTCCAGCGTGTTAATTTTTGCAGATAATTAGTAGAAAAGTTGTCAATTGATACAAGAAAATTTTTAGTTGCTTACACTAATAATTTTTTGAGGAATTATTTTAAGAAGCATTTTTTTTTTATTTATTTATTTAGATATTAGGAAACACAAAACATTTTAAATATTAAAAAAACACAAAATAAAATGTTTTAAGTAAAAAATACATAACAAAATATTTTTAGAAGCTTTATATGTATATATGTTTATTATATATTACTATTATATGAAATTGGATTTGTCATCGGCTTTTTGTCACGTTAAAAAACCAAGACGCTTCCATTATATATATATATATATATATATATATATATATATTAAAAAAAAAAAAAAAAAAATGTAAGCAACTCATTGTATCTTTTAATGAATCAGCAGGTTACAGCGTCATGTTGATAGTGCGAGAGTCGTGTGTTCGATCCTCGCCGGGCCGAGGTGTTATTTTTTGCGAATAATTAATAGAAAAAGTGTCAATTGATAAAAGAAAATATTTCGTTGTGTACACAGAATCCTAATAATGTTTGAAGATTTCATTTAAATAGCTTTTTATCTAGTAACTAAAAAGCACAAAATAAAAATTTAAATAAAAATAAAGAAATAAATAAACATTTTTTTTAGAAGCTTTTTATTGAAATTGAATTTTGTTATCGCATCTTCATGTCACGCTAATAAATAAGGCACCTAAACTTTAAAGTAAATATCAGCAGTCTTTATAGTCACTCGTTGGCTCAGTTGGTTAGAGCGTCAAGTTGCTAATACAATGATGGTGAGTTCCATAGCCGAAGGATCGATGTGCTAAATTTTACAGATGAAATGTGTAATAGAAAATATGCCAATTAATAAAAGAAAATTTTTTATTGTCTACACAGTATTCTAAGAATTTTTGAAGAGTTTTTTTTTAAGAAGCCTTTTTTAGATACTAAAAAACACAAAATATAAAGTTAAATATATATATATATATTCTTTTAGAAGCTTTTTATTGAAATTGGATTTTTATTATTGTGTCTTTGTGTCATTCTGAAAAAGAAGGCCCCTCCACTTTAACGTAAATTTAAACAACCTTTTTCGTCGCTTGTTAGCGCATTTAGTTAGAGCGTCATGGTGATGACGCGATGCTCGTGGGTTCGATCCTCGCAAGCCGATGTGTTACTTTTTTGCAGATAATTAATAGAAACTATGTCAATTGATTAAAGAAAATCATTCGTTGCCTACACAGTGTCCTAAGGAATTTTGATAGTTTTTTAAAGAAACTTCTCTTTGAGTTACTAAACGCACAAAATAAAAAATCCAGTAAAAATAAAAATAAATAATTAAATAAAAATATAATTAAGTAAATAAATAAATAAAAATAACACTGGAAGTTTTTTATTATTGTGAAGTCCTAAAAAGCTTAAAATTAAAATTTATTCTTGCAGAGACATGCTATAAAATCATAAAAGTTTCAACAACAAGAAAATTTTAAAAGAAAAATATAGATATTGCACTTTTGCAAAACATGAAAAATTTTAAATATTCCAAATATTTTAAAAAGCATTCGAAAACAATATTTCTTTTGTATAAGTATTTGTTAGATATTTCTAGAATGTTCTATGATTTTTCTTGACAGTTCTTAGACTTTTGGTTAGAGCGTCATGCTGATAACGCGATGGTCCCGGATTCGGTCCTCGAAAGACAATATAGTACTTTTTTTGCAGATAAATAATAGAAAACAAAATGTCAATTGATAAACGAAAATCTTCCGTTGTCTACAAAATATCCTAAGAAATTTTAATTAGTTTTATTAAGAAGCTTTAAACTTTTTTGTAACTAAAAAGCAAAAAATAAAATTTAAGTAAAAAATCATTTTTTAAAGTAAGAAGCTTTTTATTGTGAAGCCCTAAAAAGCATAAAATAAAATGTATTCTGGCAAAGACATGCTACAAAGAAATGAAAGTTTCAACACTAAGAAAATTTTAGAGAAAAATATAGGTACTTTCCTTTTGCAAGAGATGAAAATTTGTTAATGTTCAAAATATTTTAAAAAACTTTCGAGACATTTGAGATTTCTGGCCTAATGAATGATTTTACAAAAACTAATATCTAAGAATATTGGTCTCGAAAGCTTTTTAAAATATTTTGAACATTCAAAAATTTTCATCTCTTGCAAAAGGAAAGTACCTATATTTTTCTCTAAAATTTTCTTAGTGTTGAAACTTTCATTTCTTTGTAGCATGTCTTTGCCAGAATACATTTTATTTTATGCTTTTTAGGGCTTCACAATAAAAAGCTTCTTACTTTAAAAAATGATTTTTTACTTAAATTTTATTGTATTTGGTGATCGAAAGCGCAATACGAAAATCTGCATATTTTCGTATTAAATACGAGATCTATGTTTTTACTTCAATTACCGTACTACCGTAGGTAGTGGAAGTATTATATTCGGTCCAAAAATTCGATACAGAGTTTCACCTGATTTACATGTTTTAAGACCTCCTGAATCCAAAAAAGTAGTTTTTGGCAATGGGTCAGTGTGAGTGTATGTGTGTACGTATGTGTGGAATATTCTGGCTGTCATATCTCCGAAACTAATAAAGATAGAACTACGAAACTTCACAACTGATTCAGGTCTGGAGTACAGATAAATTTTCCAAATTTTCGTAAAAATTGAAAAATCGGAATTGGGTCATCGAAAACCGGAAATGGGACCGTGAGCACGTATCACAAAAACAGATCTTCATAGTTGCTCTATAAACAAACTATTAGATGCCCTTTTGAATGATATAGTTGGTTAGTTCGGGAAAATTGATAGGCGTTCTCTATGAACAGCTCAACTTCAGATATCGCAAGTGCGCTCCTCTTAAAACGCCTGTACGGGTTTTTTTTTTCAAACTCGCTATTTTAACTTCCTATTAAATATCCTTTTGTATGTAATTATTGTTTTTAGGTCAATAATTGAGTATGCTAAGTTTTGGTAAAAGTTGGTATCTCAAAAACGGTTCTAACGTTTTCTTGAAAATTGTTTCATTAATCCAACTTAGATAACCTTTCTCAAGTATTATGTGCTTATTACAGGAATATTAACAGTCATCCTGATTAGGTAGTTCAGTTTTAGATCTCGGAAATTCGTGTTTAAAAAAATAACTATTCCCCCCCCCCCCTTATTTTTTAACTAGCTATATAAACTCTGTTGTATATGTCTTTTATACGTGTATCAAGTTTCTCTCACTGGAAAATTTCAAAAAATGCATATAACATCTGCAAAAACATGTATATAATACGTGTAATAGTGGGTAATGGAAGTCGTGTGGTTGTTTCACACCAGATTCTGTAATAGTATATATTGTACGAATATTGTTTCATATAACTGATTTCTTCCTTAATATACATTACTAAAATAACCATGAATTATGGAAAAAATTAAATATATTTGCGAGAGGAACAAATAAATAACAATTAAAGCTATTATGACGTCAATTTTATCAAGAACATTTTCATGTCATAGATTTATTTTTCAATATTTTTTATTCATGAGTAAAGAAATGTTTCTTTATATGAAAAAAATAAATAACATTGAGTAAAAATTGCCAAAATTTAACAACTAATAATAATAACAATAATAAAAAAAATTGTAAAATTATATTTTGACTTTTCAGTTAATAATATTGCCTGACTATAACATATAAACTGATATCTTTCTTGATTTTTTACATGTCAATCCATCTTTAACTAAAATTTGTTCATCCGTGCGAAGCCGGACGGGTCAGCTAGTAATAAATATATCTAATTTATCAGCACAATTTGTACAATATTAAATAATATCTGTTCCACATATTTTCTGCGTGCAATTTATTGTATTTTTTTAAGGGGGAAAATCATTCGCGCAAAATATTATGTTTGCCCCTAAAAATGTTTAATGGATTAATAATAATAATAATAATAATAATAATGTGGTACGATTGAAGATTTTATGTTTTCTGTTAAAAATTGAAAATATTTTTATTCTTATACGACTCGATATGATTAGATCTTTTAAATATTTTATATAATTATCGAAATCTGCCGTAATAACAATTAGGATATATGTCATAAGAGAAGCGCAGAACTTGTTGAAAGATTACATTCAGTTTTAAGAACTTTTGAACAATTGATATGACATAATATTCTGGGCCTAGGATAATGAATGGTAAGAATCAAGAATACTGCAAAAACTGTGAACCTCCTGATTATGAAAAATGTATACATATTTTCTGATTTTTGTTCTTTTATGTAATGTTTTCTTAAGTTTTCATGTTTGTGTTATTAAGTATTTCTAACAGAAAGTACCGCTAAATGACGGAAAAATAACCTTGAATCTGAATAAATTTCAGCTTCTGATTGCAGATTATAATTAGACGTTTACGAACTTTTCGTAAGCAGAGAACAATCAATTAATAGGTAAATGGAATTGTTTACCTGTTTATTAGTAGATAATCGAATTTGACACATTCTGTATAATATATATAGTCAATATTTAAATAACAAATACAATCTTTCAAGATAGATTTTTCAACACAATTTTTGTATTCTTACTTAAGACAATTACTTGCAGAATAAGCAATATTTAAATAAACGTTTTTATTCATTTTTATGATTTAGTCCGAATTTTTTGTGATCAAACAAATTTCGTCAAGTTTCTTTTATGAGCTTTAAAAGAAAAAAAAAAAAAAAAAAAAAAAAAAGCAATATTTGAAAAAATTTTGCGGTAAGTAATTGAATAAAAAAATACTATTTTAAAAGCTTTATATTTATTTGAAATAAAGTTAAATTACCGCCAGAACCATTAAATCGATATTAGAACTGAACATTTAATATATTTCACCAGCAATTTTTTTCGAAAGAACTTCATTTGTACAACGTTCATACAAACGCGCCTTTTTTCACGCATTCTTCCACTGCTTCTTAAACAGTAAATTTCTTTTTTAATTTATAACAAAAATTGCTTTTTAAAAATATTGCTAGAGAGAATCAACGACCGTATACGAACCCTGTATGTACATCTATTTAAAAAAGAAATTCCATGTACTTAGAAATTATTTTTTGTTATTCTTACAGCCCTTAAATGCCTGATTATTTTTAAATCAATTTAAAAATATTTTACTTCTATCCTCTCTTAAATAAAAGACGGGAAAAATACTTTAAAATCATTCTTTATTTTAACTATGGTTTACAGTTAAAGAGCAATTTGTTGCCAGTCGGCAAACATGAGGCATTAAAGCTTCAATATTATTCTAATAATACTTTAGAAGACCAAACTGGGTATGTCGCCGAAAGGCAACACTCGACATTTAAGGGATAAATAAAATAATTATTAATAATATTATAAATCCCCTTACTTAAGCTGTAATGTATTCCTCCAGCAGTTGCAATAACAGTAGCCGTTAATCCCTCTGGGGCAATAGAATGACTGTGCACAACTACTGCTACCCAGAAAAGATGGTAAGTAAAAATGGATGTTGATTCTATTAAAAGGGCTAACCAGGGATCATATAAAAGTGAGTATCCTATTCCCCTTGCGACATAGCCTAGTAATCCAAGTATAAAGATCTGGGTGGCTCCGATTTTCTTCACCCACCAGTTGGAGGTAACCAGAAAGGGTAAGCCATATAAAGCACTGGTAGAATTTATGAGCCCCAACAGAAATCCCTGCGCTTTCAGTCCTTCCAAATACCAAAATGTCATATACCTAGAAAAATCCCCAGCTGAACCAAGTAGAAGTAGCACTATAATAAAAGTTATATTGTCAAATTTTCGCAGAAGATAAAACGATTTCTTCCACATGTTTTTACCAGGTGGTCTTATGCGAACCTGAAGTTTGTAAATAACGCCAAGCATAACAAAAATCAGTCCAATATAAAAGTAAAATACTGAGTCATAATTTTTCTCTTCACCTTCTGCAGTGAAAACGTCTACTATGTATCCAGCTAATGGGCTAAATACTAATATTCCAAATGTAGAAAATAATCTTTCACGTCCGAAATCGGAATTGTGTTCTTTTACCAGGTACATACCCGTTACATCTAAAAACCTATACGTGTTTGAAGTGACTGTAAAAAACAATGTTAACAGTACCATATTCAGCATTAGATAAGTATGACGATTATCATTTTCTTCATTACAATTTTCTTCCGCGTTCATCGAGCAGTTTATTTTGCAATACATTTTGTGTGGTACATTGCACCACGAATTGGAAACATTGTGATGTGACATCGATGTTACGTTGTAATGACATTTACTTCTTAACTTATAAGCCCAATTCACATGAACTGATAAGGACAAATTATCGAAATTTTCATTTCCTTCAAGCATTTCACATATAAGATTTTGTCCTGAACAATACTGAGTTACATTATCTGGACATGTTACATTACACGAAGCAAGTTCAATTATATCAGTGTTAACATCACAGTTGGTTTTTGCGATTAGTCGACCGAAATCATTATGAGGACTTTTCAGCTTAACAAGTTGATGGTCACAATTCGCTATGTTCATATTTGGGACTACTAACATGCCAACGACGGCAAAAATAGTTAAAAAAAGGTTAAGCACAAGTACTGGTTTTGAACGTCCAATCTTGTCTGCAATAATTCCACAAATTGTGGATCCAAAAAACTGAACTAATGGTGATAAAACGTATATTATGGATATTTCCTTCAGCGTTAGCCCTCTTTGCTTGAAGAAAACAAGTAAGAATGTACCCACTGCAGATTCCGCTAAAAAAAAAAAAAAAAAAAAAAAAACTTAATTAGTAAAATGGTATTATTAATGAAATTAAAATATTTTATAGATGAAATAAGAACTTAATATGAATGCAATAAAATATTACAGAAATAAAACTTGTGAAGAATTTTTTCCTCATTGTTCTTTGATTATTTTGACTACTATTTAATAAAAGACTTCTACTTTAATTTTAAATCTAAGCAAAAATGAATAAACAAATAAATAAATAAATAATAATTCCAACAAAAATGTTTGAAGTTGATTAAAATGTGTAAATTGCACAGAGTAATTATTCGGTAGGAAAAAAAAAAAAAAAAAAAAAAAAAAAAAAAAAAAAAAAAAAGCACAAATTTCATCTATTGACCTAAAAAAAAAATAAATAACCAGTTACAAAAAGAAAGAATTACACAGACACGACATTATTTCATTATTTCATTATTTAAAACATGAAAATCTGACACTGACAGATTTTAATTTAGTGCCAGAGGCCTACTGCTAAACTTGTTAATATCGACAAATTTTTCTTTAGTTAATTCGTGACAATCTAAATTCCATGATAAAGTTTTCATTAAATCAAACCAATGTGCTTCAGCTGCAGATACTGTAACAAATAACGTTGGAAGTCAAAACTGTCTTATAGCCGCAAAACAACGTTTTTTCTCTTTTTCCCAATCAGGGGGAGGTGTGCCTTGGGGGGGACTCATGTCAAAGGTGTGCCTTGGGGGGGGCCTCATGTTAAAGTTGGGCCTTGGGGGGGACTCATGTCAAAGTTGGGCCTGGGGGGGGGGGACTCATGTCAAAATTGGGCCTTGGGGGGACTCATGTCAAAGATGGGCCTGGGGGGACTCATGTCAAAGTTGTGCCTTGGGGGGACTTCATTCAATAAATCCCTATTCAATAAACCGACTGAAATAGGCCCTTAGCACTATTAAGAGTGACGTATAAAAATTCGACAACGCTGGGCTTTGGGGGGGACTCATGTCAAAGTTGTACCTTGGGGGGGAACTCATGTCAAAGTTGTGCCTTGGGGGGACTTCATTCAAGAAATCTCCATTCAATAAACCGACTGAAATAGGCCCTTAGCACTAATTAAGAGTGTATTATAAAAATTCGACAACTGTACCGACTGAAATAGGCCTCTAGCATTAAAAATCACACAAATAGGTCACTTTAAAACAAACACTTAACGAAAATTGGAAGTATGTAAAAATTTTCCTCAAAAATTTTAGGGGATTAAGCTACTTCGTAATGAGTGAAAACATTTTCGAAAAAGTGGCAACTAACGGCCGTATTTACCATTAACTTCAATCCCCAGTTCAACGCAAAAACCTGAAAAGCGTCTAATGTCAGGGTGCTGCTTTCCAATAAAAAATGGCAAACTCCCTCTGCCATCTAGCTTCGAAGATTTCATAGAATCTTTTTAGGGGGTTTTTTTCAGCTAAAAAATCTGAAAATAATAATATCTATAGATAGCAACATGTCAAACTTTGCTGAAAAATTACACCCTGACATTACACGTTTTTCAAGTTTTCGTGTTTGACTGGGAGTTTAATTTATTGGTGAATACAGGCGTAGGTTAAGGAAATCTACCAGTCACTGATCAGAAAATAGAATTTTAATTTTCAATTCTAATGTATAGTATTATTGAAATGTTTTGTTTACAAGAAAATGCTTACCTCCATACCAAAGAAACAAAGCAATTTTCAGAGGAATTAATGGCTTATATATCGAGAATTTGAACTTTTTGTGAAGTTTAATTGTAAAGTTTCTAGAAACCTACAAATGAAAGATACATATAAATTAATTTCTAAATTACAGCAGATCAAAGCAAGCATTAATTAAGTATTTTCAATTTGATACTTGAACTATGAATCAATTTACTTACTTATGTCACAAGAGTTTCATAAAATAATTACATAAAAATACTGAAATGATTTAACAAATTATTTTACATTGTTTTGTTGAACATGTTACTTAATATCAGTTGGGATTTTCTCGTCTAGTCAAGAGGCCCGTTTTAATGTAACAAATATAGCAGGTAAAATAAATGACGTCGTAAAAACTTCTTATTGAAGGTCTACTGAAAAAAAAATTCTGCGCTAAAAACGCAAAAAATTAAATAATAATATTATATTATCCGCTACTAAGAAAAGCCGCGGTAGTCTGATCGGTAGAGCGCCGAGTACATAATTGGAAGGTTGCGGGTTCGATCCTCGACCAGCGTGTTCATACATGGCGACTGGTGCACGTAAAATTCGTTGCGGAAGCTATGTCCTCCATGTTGCCCACAAACTATAACCCTGATGGTTACCGAAGCAGGGAAGCTATCTGTACAGTAGATTATAAAAATGATGTTAACATGTCTCCGGACCACCTTTAGGAGTGTGTCCCAGATTGTCGACAATTACCCATAGTGACGTAACTACTAGCACTAGTGTGACGTAAAACCCTGTCACTCACATGTTGCAACGACGGAATGCATCTTCATTTTTGTTTAAGACATTTTATTAGCTTACTTTAAACTAGGAAATTTTAAAAATCAATAAAACGCTGTCCTATTGACACACATGCACATGACTATCACGTACTGTCACTGCCAAGTGACTGAACCACATGTGTTATATGCATAGCTGCATGCACTGGATTTTGGTCCCCCCCCCACCCCCCCACCCCCATACACATAGCTGCCAATATTTTAATTTATTCTGGAGCATTTTTAGCTTTGCCTTTATTTCGCACCACTTTATTTTTAGAATATTTTTCTCTAGTATACAACTATGATAAAATAAGAAAAATTTATTCTTAAAAAAGAAGTGGTATGGAATAAAGGCGGAGCTAAAAATGCTCCGGAATAAATTAAAATATTGGCAGCTATGTGTATGTGGGAGTGGGGGGGGAACCAAAATCCAGTTTTAAACTGCCTCGATATGTCAGTTTCAAAAACGAGAAAAACTTTATTCTATTCCTTTTTACTTTCCGAACATACTTTATGGAAGGAACATAGTGTAATCATGTAAAAAATTCGACTATGAGATTTTTGGGGTATGTGTACTTTTTTACATTTCCCGAATTAAATTTTGCTATTTTAACAGTGATGTATGTGTGTGTGTATGTGTACGTCTATGTCTGTTGGCGTGAACAAGATAACTACTAAATACTTTGTTTGATTAAGATAAAAGTTCATAAGTATGTTATAGGTCACCGTCGCACTAATTGCATAGATTTTGATGAGTGCATGATTTAGTAGTTTATTTATAGGAACAGAAAGAAAAATTGTTTACAATTATAGCCTTGGTCTCAAATTATTTAAGAAGCGATAGCGTCTAAATGATACAGGCCTCCGTCGGTGATTTTTACAGATTTTGATGAGTGAAGGATTATAGTTCTTTTACAGGGCCCCTAAACTTTATTCAATCATTAAGATCTATAGATTAAAATTATTTGAAGTGCCCTAGCGTCTAAATTGTACTTTCGAGTAAGACGTAGATCTACGTCTTACTTGAATATAGCAAATATCGAATGGCAAGCACGCCTTATTTTATTAACGGAAAGACTTTACAGATTTACATATGTGTAAGACTTATAGTTTTCTTTTTTGCTCTTAACAGAATATTATACTGAAATTTTATATATTGCGGCATACTCTCTCAAACTATTTAAAGTTCTCTTTGCTAATGTTAAATAGTTTAAAGCTTAAAAAAAGAAACAGATAAAAATTTGATATAGCGAGCCAACCAGTTTTAGTTATTTTACGAGTATGAACAAAAGAATTTCGATATATTGCAATCCATTAAACGACATATAACTTCAGAAAAAATATTCAAACACCTATTATGATTTTTATTTTTGCTTATTTACCAGCTTCTATCATTTGAGTTTAATTAAACAACCGTTATGTTTAGAAAGTCGGGCAAAGTCACTCGAGATTTTTTGTTTTAAATACCCCAACTTGAAAAAAAAAAAAAAAAAAAAAAAAAAGGCAATCAACCTAAACGAAAAATAATCGAAAATAAAAAATTAATTAATTAACAATATTAAAATTCGAAAATCGAGAAAAAAGGAAAAAAAAAAAAAAAAAAAAAAAAAAAAAAAAGGAAAAAATCGATGAGAGCTCCTTTTTTATGGTTCAAGTTCCTTTTCTTCGGGGCTAGGTTAACTGCGTCCCAAAATGACACTTTTATCTCCCCCATAGGTCAACTGCGACCCAGGAAATATCCCAACCTATACCAAGTGCGACCCAGGAATGTTCCCCTGAAGTTTCCAGCCAAAGAACTTTTTTTGCCAAAATCGCCAAAGAATTTTGCACATGGTTAAAATGTAGTATGTGACTAGTAATTTTTTATTTATTACGAAATAAATGTTAATTTATAGCGTAAGTTGCTTTCGATAAATTTTAATGTTGTCATATTTCGATGCATGTGTATGCACAATGGATGGTGATGTGACTAAAAAAAAAAAAAAAAAAATATTAATAACATTCGCTTTTTCTTTAATAATGCGATGTTCTAATAAAGGCAAAACTCACAGATGAGTTAATAGTTAATAGTACTGGACAACTAAATCACACATTTATTTATTTTATTTTTCTATGGAAGATAATTTTTCAACAAACCATGAGAGAAACTACTGCATTAATTTATTTCATTATTGTATTAAATGAATTTTTTTTTCTTTTTGGTGTGTGTGTGTGCGTGTGTGTATGCAGTTGGGCCAAATTTAGTTTCTGTGACCAAAATTACTTTTATTTAATCGTAAATAAGAAAATGAATAAAGAAACTGACATATTTTATCTCATATTTGTATGAAATCAGTGGAAAATGGCATCATGATTAAAAAGCAGTCTATCTGTATAATTAAAATTCAAGGCTGTTTTTTAAGTAATCCATAAGCGAAAACTGCAGCATTAAAAAGATGGTGGACGATATAACTAGTTCTTTTAAATTACTTACAGTTCTGAAAGTTAGTATATATATATATGTATATATTGAAATGTGTCAACTATATTAAAACTTATCGAAAAATATTTAAATAAAAAATAAATTGAAAAATATAAACATTTTGAACATTTCTAATTGTTCCATGCTAATTAGTTTTTAAATTTTGCCTTCGATATTACACTTTTATATTTTATTAATGTATGCTTAACTTAAATGGATATTGCTTTGTGTACTGATTCATAAGAAAAAAATTTTTACAATATTTTTTGGCTTAAATATTAAATATTTGCGTAAAATTTCAGCATTTAAACAGGAAAAAAAAACTAAAATTAATTTAGCAATTATTCTGCACAGTAATACCAAATGTGTTTAGAATATATTGTTAAACTATAATAATTTCCAATTTAGCAAAAAATTAAAAAAATAGTTGACGTAAACGTTTTTAAAATTTTTCAAATGATAATAGTAATAATAAATTAAACCCCTTCAGACCCGAATTTTTTGTCGTTTAGGAAAAAATTGTTTTTATACTAAAATTAACTTAATTCATGTAAATGAAAGCAACAATATACTTTTTACAAAAATATTTACTCATTTATATATAATTTTTAAATGTACATTTTAATGGACATATGGTCCTTATTCAAAATTTGTAGCATAGGAGATCTTGAGTGATATTTGTATGAAAAAAAAAATATCTTACTATATTATAAGTAATTTATTATTATATTATAAATAATTGCTTTTGAATAAGAAGTTATATATATATAATTATTATTTTCTGTGAAATCTTTCAAAACAAGTCCTCTCTTTTACTAAATACAAATGGATACGATTGTCACAATAAAAATGTGTCCTTCTTTTGCATAATGGCATCTTGCATCGTGTTGCTTCTTTTTTATCATCGATTTGGGGCATATGGTCCACATTATCGTGTTGAATTTCTCTTATTGGTCTTTTCTCACAGCAACGAAATTTTCTTTTTCTGTCCGGTGTAATTTCTTCTTCACTTTTTGAAGGACGACCACGTTTCTTTACATTTACAAGCTTATTCTTATAAATTAAACTTTTGGAAACGTCCATACGAAATTCCAGTACATTCGTATGCGTGGGAACTTATTTAGACATCCAATCATAATAAGTAATCCAAATAAAGTTTCAATTTCAATAACATTTGTTGGTTTGAATCGAGTTTGTCCTTGTTGAAGTGCGTATATGTTTGTACATTCGGCCATCTGTTCAAAAATTTCATCTGTTATATATTTAGAAGAATATTACATAGGATCCAATACAATAGAATCGCCAATTTTGTCATTGTCTATCCATTCGAATTTTGGTACATCGGGTGTTTGTTTCCTCCATCGTACTCTTTTCTTATTTCGAAAACCTTCTGTAGTGGGCTCTGGATTCAAAATTTCATCTTCTCTACTGTCTTCGATTTCCTCAACTTTCCGTTCTCTTCTTACTCTTTTATCTTCACCAACTTCATCTTCACTTTCTTCTATGTCATCAATATCCGAATCATCCCCATTTTCCAACAATTCTAATAGTTTATCTGCATATTTTTCGTTTTCTAAATTAGATTTATTTAGTTTCTTATTCATCTTGAAGGATAAAATAATCTGCAAAAATATTTTCAAGAACTGCATGTCTAACTATTACTCGCAAAAAATTCAAATCGAAAACTTTGTACAGTGTTTCCACTGACTGGGACAGGATGTACATTAGGATGTACATATTTTTTATAGAGGTTATAATACGAAGCCAAAGTAAATATCTTTTGTACAATTTCATTATTACGTAGACCCATACATACTTTAGTGATGTGCATATGTTTTGACACTCATTTGAAAAAATAAGAACGAAAAACTAACAATATTTGCTACTTACTGCTGTCACGGCCATTCGAATTTCAAACTACTCACATAAGAAACACTATAACTCAACACGCAAAAAACAGATGGCGTTATAGACGTTATTCTTTCATGTTAGATGATCACTTGTAGGTACATTAGGTGTTGAAACGAAGTTTAAACCTATACAGCATAAAATACAGCACGAAAAGTGTTATGTACATTACAATGTGCATGGGGACCGAAGGGGTTAAAATTGTGAATTTTATCTTTTTACTTTCTTTTATATTCAATAGAAGAAAGTATAGGATTCGTAAAAATTTTCGACTTCGGGTTTTTGATGGATTTACAAGTTTTGAGAGATGTAGAAAACAACTTGACCATTTTTCGAAAATGTCTGTCTGTCTCTGTGTGTGTGTGTGTGTGACAAAATTTTGTGCAACTGTATCTCAGGAACTACTGCATAAAATTTCATACAAATTAGTATTTAGTGACACCTTGTATCATATAGGGATGCTACAGTAAGCTTTTTGTTGAGCTGCAGCAAATTGTTCGTGTACAGAGACACTCAAAAGTATTCAAGTACATTACGTCTATGGGGGAAATTGCAGGTAAGTAGAGTTTAACATCTATAAACTGCCCTAAACAAAATGAAACGAATATATATTTTGTGTAATAGGGATAGTCAACTGGGGGAAAAATTGTGTATGTAGGAGTCCCCCCTCGAGGGGAGTAAACTTTCATGATGGGTATCTTTCAAAAGAGCTCGCCAATACCTTTAAAACGAATGATTGAACCATAGATCTGCGATAAATAAAGTTATCATTTTTTTTCTTATGTAATATTGAGAATAAAATTGAGTTTTTTTTTTATATTTAGTGTTATACTACCTCTCTAAAATTGGAATCGTCTGCATTATCATGGAAGTTAGTTTTTTAAAATAACAGTGAATTTGTATAGGAAAATATAGAAGTAAGTCATGTGGTGGCCACAACATACTAGTTGTTTTAAGTAAACGTTTTAGAGAAATTTTAATATACTTAATGCTGATTCTTTTCAATATATATATATATATATATATATATATATATATATAAATAATAGATATCGTAATAAGATTTAATCATAAAATTCAGCTATTAATAGAACTAAGACAATAACAGCACACTAAAATATAGAACTGAATTTAACATAGAGGAAAGAATTACACAAAAAGTTGCAATGTAGATTAAAGAACCAATGAGTTAGGATAGTAACTTAAAATACTTACACCGACCTGAATGATAATAAAAATGACCATTAAGCTTATGAGAGTGAAAACGAATAATAAATAATAAATCACAGAAATAATTGGATGTAAATGCTTAAACATAGAAACATACTTATCAAGGGGTGCATGCTTCATAAAGCTTAAAGAGCTGCAACGATTTCGTAAAACGATATTGCTAATCATACCAATTAATATCGTTTCACACCCCGATCGATACAACAAAACCATAAAGAATTAGAAATAATTGAAATATTAAATTAAAACAAAGATTAAAAAAAAAAAAGATTAAATATAATCTTAATGGAATCCAAAGTGAACACATGAATGAAGCAAAGCAACCACATGTATAACAATTAACTCTAACAGGAGAAAAGGATGATGCCAAAACTTAAATTGAAGTAAAATAAAAGCTCGACAAATATCGATTAATCGAAGATACTTCAGAGCATTTTCATTAAAGATAAATTACACAGAGTTAATATTAAATGATAATGTTAAAACAGATTTTATATTTAATTAATTTTAAAACTAGTAGAGTTGAATTAAATCGTACCATATACATTAATAATATATCATTTAAGTTAAAGACTGAAGAATAAAAGCATAAGAAATTAGAGTGCGAGCGCCATCTATCGGTAAGCTATAAAAACATTAAGTCAGTAAAATTGTTTCAGGAGAAGAATCCAATGCAGTAAGGGAAATTAAGATGTATTGACTGAAAGATTAAGGTAATTAGAAGTATTGACTGCAAGATTAAGATAATTTTTAGCGCCAATTAATAATTAGAAGAATTGAACTTTTGTGATTAACCCAAAATTAAATAATCTTGAAATCATAGTATTAAATGTTAAGTTTTAATCAGACTCAGTTACAAGCAATAATGCCAAAGAGTACACATATAAGGATAAGCATTATAGGGCAGTCATTAATAATTAAAATTATAATTATAATTATTATATATATATATATATATATATATATATATATATATATATATATATATATATATATATATATATATAAACTTTCACAATTCAAATATGATAATTAAAATTTTGATTTTTAACGTCCACCATTCACCAAATATACTTAAAAAAAAAAAAAACTTAAGTGGTTTTAATGTGCTATACACACTGGTGTTCAAAATTAAAGGAACAACCTCCTTTCCCATTTTCTTCTTTTGCGCATAACTTTTAAACATGTCAACATATGAGCATAAAATTTGAATGGCATGTTAGTTATCATATCATTAATAGAATTTTATATAACTTTAACATAAGTAATAATTTTTAAACTAATAATTATTTATTTTTTCTCAAACGTAAGATTTGGAAAAAATTAAAAATTTTAACAATTTTAAAAAAGAAAAAAAATAGTGGTAAGGATGCATTACAGTTAGGTGAAGACGCACATGCCTTCAAATGTCAAACTTAATCCTGATTTTTCTTTCTCTTTCTTTCACTTAAAAAAAAATCTGATGTGGGCACCACATGACTTCCTTATACACTTTTAGAAACATACATAATGTCAAAAAACATTGACATTGGACCCGAAACAGTTGGCTACAAATATTTAAAAAAATGAATTATCACCGTGTTCTGAGCTTTTCAGAAAGTTAGTTAAAAACCGATTGCAAGATTTTTACTGGTAACGCTGACGAAGGCAGCAGGGACCCGAAAAAATTGGCTAAAGTATTAAAAAAAGGAATTTTCACCGTGTTCTGAACTATTTTGAAAGTTTCAAATGTCTAGCTAGTCGGGAAGTTAGTTAATTAAATTTTCTTTTGAACCACATGAACGCTGACGAAGGCAGCAGAGATCTGAAACAGTTGGCTAAAAGTATTAAAAAAAGGAATTTTCACCGTGTTCTGAACTATTTTTAAAGTTTCAAATGCCTAGCTAGTCGGGAAGTTAGTTAAATAAATATTCTGTTTAACCATATAAACGTTGCAGAAGGCAGCAGTGACCCGAAACAATTGTCTAAAAATATTTTTAAAATGCATTGTTACCGTGTTCTGGGCTTTTCCGGAAGTTTTAAATGTCTAGCTAGTCGGGAAGTTAGTTAAAAATCGATTGCCAGATTTGTACCGGTAACGCTGCCGAAGGCAGCAGGGACCCTAAATAGTTGACTAAAAGTATTAAAAAAGTGCATTTTTACCGTGTTCTGATCTATTCTGAAAGTTCAAAATGTCTAGCTAGTCGGGCAGTTAGTTAAATAAATTTTCTGTTGAATCACATAAACGCTACTGAAGGCAGCAGGTATGGGAAACAGTTGGCTAAAAATATTTAAAAAATACATTGCCAATGTGTTCTGAGCTTTTCTGAGAGTTTCAAATGTCTAGCTAGTCGGGAAGTCAGTTAAATTGCAAGATTTGTCCAAACCGTTTTTGAGTTGTTACCGTTTTTACTTCCTTATACAGAGTATAAGGAAGTATAGTAATCCCGATTTGCGAAATGGATTTTGTATTTCACATTGCTCGAAAACGAATGATCGCTGAATGTTGCCAATTTATACGTGTGACTGTCATGATGTCTAGTTGTACACCTGCAAGTGTCGTCTTAACACGAGCTCTCGTTTTAGAGATATAAGGAACTTTACACGATTTTTCGTGACGTCTGTATGTGTGTGTGTGTGTCTGTGTGTGCGTATGTCTCATAACTCAAAAACGGTTGGACGTAGAAAGTTGGGAATTGGTGCATAGGTTTGTTATAACATCTAGTTGTGCACCTCCCTTTTTGGACTTTGTATGATTTTCTATTTTGGAGATATTTAAGAAAATTAGGTTCATAATGACCAAAAATACATAGGTTTTCACCATAATGTATCAAAAAACGTTAATAACTCAAAAACTGTTTGGACAAATCTTGCAATTTAACTGACTTCCCGACTAGCTAGACATTTGAAACTTTCAGAAAAGCTCAGAACACGTTGACAATGCATTTTTTAAATATTTTTAGCCAATGGTTTCCGATACCTGCTGCCTTCAGCAGCGTTTATGTGATTGAACAGAAAATTAATTTAACTAACTTCCCGACTAGCTAAACATTTGAAACTTTCAGACTAGATCAGAACACGGTGAAAATGCATTTTTTTAATACTTTTAGCCAACTGTTTAGGGTCCCTGCTGCCTTCGGCAGCGTTACCAGTACAAATCTTGCAATCGATTTTTAACTAACTCCCCGACTAGATAGACATTTAAAACTTCCGGAAAAGCTCAAAACACGGGGACAATGCATTTTTTAAATATTTTTAGCCAATTTATTCGGGTCATTGCTACCTTCGGCAGCGTTTATATGGTTCAACAGAAAAATTATTTAACTAACTTCCCGACTAGCTAGACATTTGAAACTTTCAGAATAGTTCAGAACCCGGTGAAAATGCATTTTTTAAATATCTTTAGCCAACTGTTTCGGGTCCCTGCTGCCTTCGTCAGTGTTACCAGTACAAATCTTGCAATCGGTTTGTAACTAACTTTCAGAAAAGCTCAGAACACGGTGATAATTCATTTTTTAAAATATTTTTAGCCAACTGTTTCGCATCCAATGTCAATGATTTTTAACATTATGTATATTTCAAAAAGTGTATAAGGAAGTCATGTGGTTCCCACATCAGATTTTTTGATACATTATGGCCAAAACCTATGTATTTTTGGTCATTATGAACCTAATTTTCCTAAATGTATCCAAAATGGAAAATCATACAAAGTCCAAAAAGGGAGGTGCACAACCAGATGTTATAACAAACCTATGTACCAATTCGCAACTTTCTACGTCCAACCGTTTTTGAGTTATGCGACATACTCACACACACACACACACACACATGCATACAGACGTCACGAAAAATCGTGTAAAGTCGCTTATATCACTAAAACGAGAGCTCGTGTTAAGACGACACTTGCAGGCGTACAACTAGACATCATGACAGTCACATCTATAAATTGGCAACATTCAGTGATCATTCGTTTTCGAGCAATGTGAAACACAATATCCATTTTGCAAATCGGGATTACTATACTTCCTAAAGGGCGTATCAGATTCAGCAACTTTAGAAAAAACCAATTTTTGAGCCGACTTTAGCGCCGATTTTTCCTCGACGAAAACACCGTAGAGGTTACAATAGTCGGGTGAAAAGTTGGATAAAAGAAGACTAACTTCTGACGCTTATCACTTTTCTTGGCGCGAATAAAATACGCAATGATTAGCGTTAAAATTCCCTTTCATTTGTGTAAAATATCGCATTATTATTTCTATTTGGATCTTTTTTACAACTATTGTCACAACGCCATACGAAAATAAAAACGATTAATTGAAAATTCTTATCATTTAACGGTAAAATAAACGTGCTTAACGATAATATTTCTTCTTCAAATCTCCACTTGAAGCGATTCCCGTGTTCCGCCATCCTGAAAATATGACGTATCAAAATAGCGCATCCTGATTGGACGAATCCGAGGAGAAATTGAGTATACGGACAATTTTATCAAGGCAGCTCTGAAAAAGTTGGGCAACTTCGGTCTGCGCTATCACACTGGGAGTAGAGACAATTTTTTCTGAAAAATCGGCGCTAATCAGTGGTTGGCTCTAAAATCGCCTGTAAAGTCGTCGAGTCTGATACGCCCTTTATACTTTGTATAAGGAAGTAAAAAATATATGTGTATATAATTACTAATTTGTAAACTATGAACTTCATCCTGATAATAAAATGTCGATAAATATATATATATATATATAATTTTTTTTATAACGAAACAGTTTGCATGTTTGTATGTATATTTTTCAAAAAGATATTCACTTGCGAAAAAAAGAAGGAAAATCAGGAAGAAAAATCTGGTTTAATTCTAACACATGCATGTATATGTATCTTCATTGTATTCATTTGTTTAAAAATTACGCGCAAAAGAAGAAAACAAATTATTGCTTTAATTTTGTACACCCGTGTACAGTAGAAGAAATTATTAGGTATATAAATTTTTTAACCTGCAGTTTTTGGTGACATTAGCTATTTTTAGTGTTAAAGTTAAAAAAGAATAGAAATTTAACAAAAATAATATTTTTTGCAAATTTTTACATAGACATGCATTAAAGATTTCAAATCTATATAAATTTGATATAAAAGTTATTAAAGTACGAGATTTATCAAGTCTTTTATGCTGAAATATTACTAATACAATTTTATTATTCTTATTTGGCCATTCGTCGCACTTGGCGAAATTTTCAGCGGACGCAGTTGACATAAGGGATTAAAAAAGGCTGTCCGCAGTTGGCATAAGTGGGGGAAGAAGAAATTGAAACACCTGGTATGTCGGGTCGCAGTTGGAGGACACCGTTTTCTTCCATGTGTTTTAGCTAGATTAGTGGTCCGAGCTCCAGTGTGGACATAGAGACATAAACACTTTTGATTGCTTAAATAGATTCTATTTTAACAGGAAATTATTATTTTATGTATTTGAAGAGAGACGTATTGATATCCATACCTGCCAACATTCTCATTAATATTCCGTAAAATTTTTAGTCATGTCTTTCTTTTCACAACAGTCTTTATTTAGAGTAGTTTTCTTCTTATAATTGCAATTACATTTGGAAGAAAATTACTCTAAATATTAAGCAGTGTGGAAAAAGAGGCGGTACTAACAATTTTACGGAATATTAATTGAGATGTTTGCAGGTATGGATATTTATATTTTTTATATTTATTCGTAGTAGTAGCTTTCTACTATGTTGCTTTATATTAAATCATAATAAAGTAAACATTAAAATAATATCTTTTTAGTAATTTTTTTCATTGTATACTATTTTTATTGTGATTTCCATACCTTTAAATATTAGGCTTGTGTTTCCTTTCCTTCATCAACACTAGCACTCATATTTTCATTACTTATAAATGATTTAATTATCAGCAAAGATTGCAAAATTTATGTATAATATTACAATATTTATTATGCTGTAATAAAATTATTGGTGTTATTTATAGTTGGAAAAAAAAAAAAAACTGTCATTTCCTAAAACTTTTATGATTAGACTTTGTACGAAATTTTGTAAATATAGAGCTTTATAAAATATTAAATTATGTAATAATCGATTACGTCTTTAGCTCTAGCTGTAACATACAGTCGGTAACAAAAGTATCCGAACACTAGCGAAAATTCCTACGTAAAAAAAGTACACTTCATACGGTTTTGTTAAATAAATCCTTGTCGAATCCTGTTCTTAGTCAGTCTAAAAACAGGATTGGACGAGGATTTATTTAACAAAACTGTATTAAGTGTACTTTTTTTACACAGGAATTTTTGCTAGCATTCGGAGACTTTTGTTACCGACTGTACTTCATTTTACTATTTCACAACATGGTAATTCTAAAAAGATATATGATTTGGTAATATAGTTAAAATAATATTAACTGTTATTTGTTAAGGCATACCAGTGCATCATTTTATTAACTGAGATATTCCGTGATATAAAAATTGTAATTTAAAATTATTTTTAATTCATTATTTTTTTTTACTTTCTCTTACCCATAAGGTAAAGAAAGTATTGTTTTGGGGTCAAATTTTCGATCGCGAGATTTTGTTATATTTACACGTTTTGAGGTCCCCTGAATACGAAAATCAAGTTTTTAGCAAATGGTCTGTGTGTATGTCTGTGTGTCTGAATGTCTGTCTGTGTGTGTCTCTGTCTGTTATCAGCATATCTCAAAAACAAATTATGGCAAAAGGTTCAAACTTGGTATTCTCAATGTGTATCATATAGGGATGCTACAGTAAGCTTTTCGTTAAGATCAAGCAAATGGTTCGTGTACAGGGACAATCAAGATAATTCTAATACATTACGTCTATGGGGGAAATTGCCGGTAAGTAGAGTTTAACGTCTACAGACTGCACTAAACCAAAAGAAACGAATATATATATTTTGTAATAGAGATAGTTAACTGGGAAAATATTTTTTGTGTATGTAGGAACCTCGTCTCCCACCTGGGGGGGGGGGGTATAGTCCCCCCTCGAGAGGAGTAAATTTTCATGATGGGTATCTTTCAAAAGAGCTCGCCAATACCTTTAAAACTAATGGTTGAACCTTAAATCTGCGATAATTTAAAACTAAGTTATCGATTTTTTTTTTTACTTTTAATGAAAAAAAAAAAAAAAAAAAAAACTTAGAAAAAAAATCTTTTTTTTTTTTTTTTTTTTTAAATATTGAGAATAAAATGGACCTTTTTTGGACATTTGGTGTTATACTACTTCTCTAATCTGGAAATCGTCTGCATTATCATAAAAGATAATTTTTTTAAATAATAATTTTAATAAATTATTTTTTAATCTGCAACCTGCATTTATAGTATTAAATTTCAGGGTAAGAGAATGTCGTGTGAGTGACACACCAGATTATTTCTACTATTTATCAAGATGACCACAAAGTGCCCGTTTTCAAATAGTTTTTGTTTATATCTCCATTACTTTTATTTTCTTTAATCTTTTCTTAGAAAGACACTTTAAGACGTAGATGTAAAACCACTTGGTGTGATGAAAACCGCTTTCAGCCTAATTTTACAATATGATAACACACATCTGAAGGCTTCGTCGTCTTGCAGCCTGTCTAACAATGTTGCCAGTACGAATTTTGGATATTTCGATGTCGTAAACGCAAAAGCACGCTTAAACATTTAAGCTGAAAATTGCAGAAGCGTATTACGTTGTTTCGGGTGTAAAATGCAGTAATCGAGTAATGAAAACGTTTTAGAAACAAATTTTGAAATTATAAGTCAAATTTATACATAACATAAATAGCGTTCTTAAACATTTTGTGTATCAGTAAGTACTTCAGTACGCAATTACAGACTACCGTAGCACATGACAGGAAAACAAAATAAGACTGCAGTGGGTTATTATAACAACAAAATATGCTTTACAGCTGAAAAAAAAAAAATGTCGGGTGTATAGACGGCCAAAATAGAGAAGTTTTGAAGAATGAGGAATTTTAACGTTTACTGTATAGTTAAGCTTTTTACAGTTTAATTTTACTTTAACATATAGCTCTATCTAGAGTTCTACACGGGTCAAATTTTACCAGACCCGAACCCGGCAAGGGAATTTTATATCAAACCGAAACCCGATACGAACGCGACAATACAATTTTAATCGACCCGAGAACCGACCCGAATCCGCACTAAAAATTTTTGACGACCCGCACCCGATCCGAACTTGATTTCTTTATACCCGAACCCGACTCGAAACCCGACTTTTTTTTCACCCGAATCCTGAATCTGATTGAAAATTAATAATTCATCTAAAAATCATGCAAAACATTTTTAATGTATAAAATAAAGTACATTCTCATAGTTACATTGTTGTGGTAAATCATTTTTTAAATAATTAAAAGTATAATTACTAAATAATTAAAATTATAATTATTGGTAACGCACTAAGCTAAAAATTTTAAAATCTGACAAATGAATTAATAATAATTTTTGATTATTTATATGCGTTGTGTACTTCAAGTGTACAAAAATGAGTTTTTCAGTCTTAGGGTTACCCGACCCTATGCAGGACTCTCTTTCTAATTAGTGACAATGAATATCTGGTGCGAATAAAAAAGCATTTTTTTTTTTTTCAAACATTATAATAACTTTATTTGTTAGATATAAATCGTGAATAATTTACTAAATTTGTATTTGTATTTGTATTTTTTTTTTTTTTGTGTGTGTATGTGTGTGTGTGTGTATGTGTATTTCTAGATTAACAAATAGTAGAACGGCTGAACAAAAATTCAATGCTCATTTTTTTTTCTTTCTTTCTTTCATTTAATTTAATTTCTTTCTTTTTCTTTTTTTTTTTTTTTTTTTTTTTTTTTTTTTTACAAAATTTTTAAGAAACGACCCAATGTTGGTTTTACAAAAAATTATTTTACTTCACGACAATCTCAGACCCCAAGTAGCAATATTGATCAAGCTAATTTTTCTTTAAAAAAAAAAAAAGAGTGGTAATATTCATATCACGTCCTTCGTATTCATCTGATTATTATTTTTTCTTGTTACAAAAATGGTTGAAAATTTATAGAAAATTAAGTTGCACATCGCTGCCGAATTACCTTACACCACTAGTGCACAATTCAGTTTTTTTCCCTTAAGCACTGAAAATCTGTCTAATTCATACTGTATAAAAGTTTATAATAGCTTATTCTGAAGGCGACTTTTAAGGTTAAATAAATCTAAATATGTTAATAAGTATTTAGTTAAGTTATTGATAAATTATCACTACCTTGTAAACACACCGTGTATAATAAGATAGATGAAATTAATTTATGTTGAATGTCAAATTATTAATGAAGTTAAATTTGAGACAGACATATATTACAAAATCTTTCAGTAATTTTATCAATAATTTTCATTTCGTATTCGTTCTCATTTTCTTTCTTTTCTTTTCTTTTCTTTTTTTTTTTTTTTTTTTACTTTCCCTAATCCATGTATACGGGTTAGGGGTATATGGTAAAGAAAGTATTATTTTTGCTCTAATTTATTTAATTAAGTTTTTGATTTATTTACACGTTTTAAGGTCTCCTGAATTTGAAAAACATATTTTTTTTAAGTGGTTGATTTGTGTGTCTGTGTGTGTCTGTTATCGGTGTATTTCAGGAACAAATTGTAGCAAGAAGTCCAAACTCGGTATTCTAAATGTGTATCATATAGGGATGCTACATTAAACTTTTCGTTGAGTTCAAGCAAATGGTGCGTGTACAGGAATATCAAAGAAAATTCAAATGCATTGTGTCTATGGGTGAAATTTACAGTAGATAGAATATAACATATATATGCTGCATATATTAAATTAAAATGAATATCTATCTTTTATATGCATAAAAACATGTTCCATATAGATTATGGTATGTAATTCTTTGACCATTCGTTTCCAGAGCTACCCAAAAGAACTAGAATATAATGGGACTATATTTGAAAATCGTTGGAAGACATTTCGAGTTGTATTATGTGTTAATTATATAGAACTGTATTTAAGCACACAATGTATTGTGCACATAGGCATAATTTATAGAAGATATACAAGACAACCAATAATTAAGCACAAACATTTATTTATTTATTTATTTATTTATTGAATGTAATTGGTTGAAGTGTTTTACTATATTTTGCAATTCTTCGGAAAATTGCTCAGGAATGAAAGTTAATTCTTCATACTCATACGGTGAATAAAGTACTTTTTAAAGTTAAATGTTGAGCTCTTCTTTTTTGTATAATCACGTATCTGAATAATAAAGTCAAGTACTGAAAACCAGTGTTTATAACTATATCTTCAAAAATAGTTAAAAATAAATAATTTTATGAGTAAACATTTAGATTCTTTTCTTTTTTTTTTTTTTTTTTTTTTGAAGAACACTAAAACTATTTTCATAATATACACTCTGAAACACGCTGGTGTTAGTGTTGGATTAAGGCCAATGTGGATTAAGGTGCATGTGTATGTATGTACATTTATGCGGATTGAGGGCAATTGCCTACACAATACACCTAAGCCCAAATGAAATGGCCACTGTGAAGGTCTTTCTCAGGAGTCCTAGCTCTCAGTTACAAGAGTTTAGATAAAGTCAGGGAAAACTTTGGATAAGCTGGTGAGCACGGTCTAGGTTCGAAACCAGCACCTCCCGTCCATCAGCTATAAAAGCCGAACTCCTCAGTCACTCATGGATAATATAAACACACTGATTTATAATGTACAATTCAGACATTATTTTTAAAGAAGGACTATCTTATATTTGTATAGGAAAAGCGGTCTGTTTGGCTTTGGTTAGAGTTAGGGTTAAATTGGTTAGAGTTAGGGTTCCCTGAGGGAATTGAATTAATATAAATTTAGTTTGAAGCTAAGTATCGAACAATTTTTTATTTCATAATTATTTTTCTATGGGTAAATCGTTATAAATAGATAATTAAATCAGTAAATAAATGAGTAAGAAATAGAACTTTTAATGGAATCATTTTAAATTGTTAATATACTTTAAGTAGTAACATGATTCTAGATAAAACTTTTTCCCCCTCTTTTTTTTTTTTTTTTTTTTTTTTTTTTTTTTTAAATACAGATCGCTTACGTTTATTTAAAAACAAAAAGGCAATACATTAATTTTAACTTTTAACATCACACATTTTCTGTGCCTGTTGAACGCATGCAAAATGAAGTAAGAAAAAATTGCATTTTTAAAATACAGCTAAAATTTCATATAAACTTGATAGCTGGTGATTTTCAAGGATATTTTACAAAAATGTAACAATTCTATTTCCTTTTAATGGAAATAATTCAGTATTTAAACAAAATATTAAAAATTTAAATTATGAATAAAAATGTTTCTTTTCCTTCTTACATTTTCATCTTTGTCACCATCTATTTGTTGTATAATTTCTGGATCTCTCTGTATAGATGAGTTTAAAACAACTCCATTGATAATACTTCTGCTATTTGATGAATTAGCCGCTCCATTCATAGTCGTGTCTGTTCTGTCCATGATGGATCACCACTTTAAATGTTTGAAGATTAAGTTATTGCTTATTTCGTATATATTCAAGCATTTTTGTCTACCTGCAACATACAATAGCAACATTAATATATTTGTATGTTTTTTACATATTTTTAAAACTTTTAAAAGAATTTACAAGAATTACTTTATAAGAAACTTTTTCTGTAACAAAATTTATTAATGTCCAAATATTAAAGCATAAATGAATTGTTTTTTTTTTTTTTGTTTTTTGTTTTTTACTATTTACTATGAAACTTTAAGCGATAATTACAACACGAAAACTAATTGAAATTCTATTAAAAAAACTAGTATGTTGTGGCCACCACATGACTTTTTTCTATGTTTTTCTATACAAATTCACTCAGTAGAAATAATTTATTAAAATTATTATTTATTAATATGATCTTCCATGATAATGCAGACGATTTTCATATTAGAGAAGCAGTATAACATTAAATATCCAAAAAGAAGTCAATTTTATTCTCAATATTACATTTAAAAAAAAATCGATAACTCTATTTTAAATTATCGCAGATCGATGGTTCAACCATTCGTTTTAAAGGTATTGGCGAGCTGTTTTGAAAGATACCTGTCATGAAAATTTACTCCCCTCGAGGAGGTACTTCTCCCCAGGAGGGGGGGGGGTTGGAGGCGATGTTCCTACACATACAAAAAAAAAAATTCCAGTTGACTATCTCTATCATAAATAATTCTTGTAAATTTCATAATAAGGCTCCTACATATACATTTTTTTTTCCTAGTTGATCATCTCTATTAAAAATAATTCTTTAAAATTTCATATTGACTATTAAAAAATAATTCTCTTTATGCACATTTTTACAAAATTTTGTCCTATACCACCATGTTAAAAATTTTGGAAAAGCAGGATGGCAACGCAAGCTGTTGGACAATTTTTACCACAAATTGATAAACATTAATTTATATCAATGTATAACTACATACCAATTTCTACGAAATTCTGTGCAGTAGTACCTGAGATACAGTCGCCACAAAATTTTGTCGCACACGCAGACAGACAGACAAACAGACATTTTCTAAAAATGGTCTAATCGTGTTCTGCAGCTCTCAAAACATGTAAATCCATCAAAAACACGAGGTCGAAAATTTTTACGAATCCAATACTTTCTTCTATTGAATATAGAAGAAAGTAATAAATTTTAATGTAACTTCCTTAGCTTTTACAAAGCGTTTCAAATAGAAACATTTTCAGTATTGTGACACGAAAGTTGTTCTCTAACGTAAAATAAATTGCATAAAATTTCTAACGTATTTATAATTAATGAATATAAAAATACAATAAATGATATCCGTTTAATAATAATTGTGAACATTTACATCAGTTTGTTCGAAATCATTACAATTGATATAACTGAACTATTTTTCTACAAAATCTGTAAATTTCAGTTGGAATTTCAGTTTTTTTTTTTTTTTTTTTCAATATTACCATAAAAAAGGTCTATGCTACAGATGTCTTTAAAAATATGAGCACCTGGTCCGTCATTGGAATACGTCTTCTAACTTGCTATGCCCTTCTTTTTCTAAATGAAATTTTTTTCATCTTTGAACAGTTCATTTGTTTATTAGGTACCTTGTCCTGTTTTCATGCCCCTTATAACAAACTCGTTAATTGACATATGGGTCGAACGGATAACAATGATTCCCAAGCACATACAATTCACGGCTAATATGTATGTATAGCTTATGTTTAACAAAAAGCATATATCTTTAGAATTTGGGCTTAAAAAAAAAAAAAAAAAAGTGTCTGCATTTTACTTGCTGTGTAACTATGACAGTTACACAAGTCAGTGGGGTAGCGAGCATAACGGGCGCCCTTGGCACGATTTCTTTCCGGTGCTCCCCCTTCCTCCCACATATATATATATATATATATATATATACATATATATATTTTTTTTTTCCTGAATTTTGCTTCAAATTTTTTCTGTTTAATTGAGCTAGTACTTGTAGAATAACGTTTTTTTTTTTTTTTTTTTTTTTTTTCCTATTTCCCTTACCGAAATATGGTAGAGAAGAGTATTGTTTTAGGATCAAATTTCGGAAATTGGGTTTTTGTGATATTTGAAAAAATTGAGGGCCCTCCAAATTCTAAAAATAGGTCATTAGCGGTTGGTCTGTATGTGTGTTTGTTATCGTAACTTGGGTTTGAACTTTGGACCTCCCATCTGTCACATAGTTGCCAACATCTTAATTAATATTCAGTAGTACTATTAGTATCCGTCGCATTCTTCGCAGTAGTTTATTTTTAGAGTAATTCGCTCCAAATGTAATGAAGATTAAATAATAATAAAAAAAAAAATCATATTTATGCTTGTTTTGGAGAAAACCCACGAAATATTCTGAATGACTGGGTTAAATCGAGAAGTGTGATTTGGCCTTGAACTCGGGACCTCCCGTCTAGCACGAGTAATTCGCTCCAAATGTAATTAAGATTAAATAAAAAAATATTCACATTCACGCTGGTTTCGGAGAAAACCACGAAAAATTCTGAATGGCTGGGTAAGATCGAGAATTGTGACTTGGGTTTAAACTCGGGACCTTCCGTCTAGCACATAGTAACCAATATCCTAATTATGGTACGTAGTACTATTATTATCCGCTGCTTTTTTTTCGCACTGGTTTATTTTTAGATTAATTCGCTCCAAATGTAATTAAGATTAAATAAGAAAATCCATATTTACTCTGGTTTCGGAGAAAACTGCGAAAAATTCTGAATGGCTGGGTTAGATCGAGAAGTGTGATTTGGCTCTGAACTCGGGACCTCCCGTCTAGCACGAGTAATTCGCTCTAAATGTAATTAAGATTAAATAAAAAAATATTCATATTTACGCTGGTTTCGGAGAAAACCACGAAAAATTCTGAATGGCTGGGTAAGATCGAGAAGTGTGACTTGGGTTTGAACTCGGGACCTCCCGTCTAGCACATAGTTGCCAATATCCTAATTATGTTCCGTAGTACTATTAGTATCCGCGGCTTTTTTCGCACAGGTTTATTTTTAGAGTAATTAATTTTAGGTTACATGTTGGTGGAAGGGGGGGGGGGCACAGAAGGAAAGAAAATGAATGTTTGTATCACCATATTTTGCATTTTAATAAAATTTCTTATAAATATCATTAAATATTTAGAAAAATTTACACTGATTGTTATACATCTTGGGGGCAATGGGATAAGGGGCAAATAAGAAAAATTATTGTATAAATATCACAGCATTACCAATTTTAATTAAAATTTCAAAAACTATCCCCTACATTTAATGAAAACTTTCAAAGAGTGCTACATATATCTAGGAGGAAGGGAGGACTGAGGGAAAAAATATTGTTTTTAAATCACTTTGCTTTACATTTATAGGAAATTTTGCATAAATATCTCTTATTGTTTATCAAAAATTGAAGAGAGGGTTACACTACCTGGTGAGAGCTTGGAGCCCACATGGAAAGAATATATTTTTATATCATCTTATTTCCGCTTTAATGAAACTTTGTAGAAATATTACTTAGCACGTATAAGACAATACAGTGAGGATTAAATGTCAGTTTCATTCTCTTCCTAAGTTTGTACCCAAAAATTCAATGTATGATTTAAATCTGAAAAAAGTTACGCAAACGAAAATTTCTTCTTTATCTGTCTCATTTGTCCCCCCCCCCCTCCCCCAATATAGTAATAAAAAACAAACGCTCTCGTTGATGTTTAGCATGAGTTTTATAAGGAGAAATTAAGAAAAGTGAGCTTTTTTCGGATCATGGAAAAATGGCACTTTTCTTAACTGTAAAATACTTCCAAATACGAACGATAGCAAAAATATTTTATTTCTACGAGGGGAAAGGGGAGAAATGGGACAGATTAAACAAAAAAATTCTGTTTCAGAGTAATCTTCTACCAATGTTTGACATTAAATTTTAATTAATGTCTTATGCGAACAAGGCATTGAATTTTTGCATGCTAACTTAGAAACTGAAACATTCTGCGATACGTAGCCCTCTCTAAAAATTTTCATAAACAATAAAGGATATTTATACAAAATTTCCTGTAAATATGAAGCAGTGTGATTGAAAAACAATCGTATTTTTTTTTCGTCTGCCCTACCTTGTCCGCCAGGTATAGGTAACACTGACCGTATAATTCTTCATTAAAAGTAGGTGATAGTTGTTAAAAATTTAATTAAAATTAGTAACATTGTGATATTTATACAATGATTTTCCTCCTGTGGCCCCATAGCCCCCCCCCAAGATATACATAACAATCAGCGTAAATTTTCCTAAAAGTTAAATGATATTTATAATAAATTTTATCGAAGTGCAAAGCATAATGATACAAAACATCATTTGTATCCTTCTGTTTCCAGCACCCTCCCCCCCCAATCCCCCCCCCCAGACATTTGAAACACTCACTGTAATTTTTCGTTAATAGTAAATGACATTCGCAGAAAAAAAAAAAAAAAAAGATAATAAGTGTTGTTTAAACATATTTTGTTTTTCATCTGCCGCCCCTCCCCACTCACACACTGGCCCACTTTTCTAACTACAGGTAACTTTCATTGTAATTTTAAAAAAAGCAAGTGATAGTCATACAAAGTTTCATATAACTAGATATAAAAACAACCACTTTTTTTACTCTGCCCCCCCCCCTCTTAGCAACTCCCCCCCCCCCCCCAGATATGTGTAACACTCACTGTAATTTTTTTAAAACAGTTGTATTTAAATCGATACTAAGTTAGTTTACGAAAAATATTTTTTATTTCCATCTGCAACCCTCCCCCCCCATCCCTCCAGGTATATAATACACTCATTGTGATTTTCATAAAAAGTAAGGAAAGTTATAGAATATACCATTAATAACGATAAGATGGTGATATAAAAAATTATTTTATTTTTCTGTCTGATACTTACTGTAATTTTTTCACAAATTGTACGTAATTATACAGTTTTTTTTTTTTTTTTTTTTTTTTTTTTTTTTTTAATCGATAATAGGGTAGTTTAAAACAGAGTATATTTTATTTCCATCCCCCATCTTGCCCCTCAGGTATATAATACGCACATTATGATTTTCATAAAAAGTAAATATAGTTATACACTGTATCAATAAAATCTGTAAAATGGTGATATAAAAAATCACTTTGTTTGCCTCTGCCCTCCCCCTCTCTTTAACCCACCCCCAAGTATGTCTGAAAATTACCATAATTTTTTCACAAATTGTATGTGATTATACAAAGGTTTTTTTTTTTTCTTTTCTTCTTTTTTTTTTAAATCGATAATAGGGTAGTTTAAAAAAGATTAAATTTTATTTCCTTCTACACCCTCCCCCCCCCCCAAGTATGTCTGGCACATACTGTAATTGTTTCACAAATTGTATGCGATTATACAAAGTTTCCTTAAAATCGGTAGGAATATGATATAAAAACAATTGCTTTGCTTCGATCTGTTCCTAGTCCCCTCCCCCCCCCCTTCCTCCTGGTATACACTAATTGAATGTTGTACCAAATCAATTGAAATTTCTAAAAGTGTAATCCGAAAATCATTGTTTAAATTGTTTATTCCATATTATTTTGCTATTTGCGAATTGGAAAAGTGCCCTTTTTTTCCGGGATCTCCTAACAACATCATTGTGACCGTAGTTCCATTCTCAGTTTTTGTACATAACTTCTTTTCATATCTCTATGTATTCCTACAGCTAGAATGGATGAATAGATCTATAATCGACTTAAACAAATATGTGTAATGTCAATATTTCTAATTTCATCAATAACTAAAGATACATTTTTTTTTTATCAGACTTATAAATGTTTATCATATAAGTAATGTAATGTTTTAAAACACATTTTAAAAAATAATAATAATTCCTATACTATCTTTTTATTAAATATATTAAAAAATGCTAATCATCTCAGTCAGTTTTTAAACACTATCTGAAAAAATTATAATTTCTGTTTAAGTGTTTTTGGTTTCTTGTATGGCAGATTTATGAAACCTAAAACATTTGGTGGGCCAAAAAGAAAATCACCTTTTTTTTTTTTTTTTTTTTTTTTAATAAAAACAAACAAGCACCTTGAAAACTGTTAACGAATTGACCGGTTCCAGTGGGTATAATCGGATCCGTATGATCACGACCAAACCTGTTCTTCCCCTAGGGAGAGAGAGGAGTTAGGCCGAAATAGAATGTTCCGGACGATTAGCACTCTCGCTTCAATAATACAATTTAAAAAATGACCTTGACATTATAAGTTCAAAAACTTCACTCTTTCAATTCAAAACGAATCAGGGACAGCAGAAACTATTATACTTATAGCGATCTAATCCAACTCTTCTGACCACTTCAGTTTTGAGCCACCCAATAGCTGTGTAAAATCACTTTCATCATGATATGATAATGATTTTTTTGCAAATTGATTTTACTAATTTCCCCCATTACCATTTTTTTCCGTTACCATTTTTTCCTTTACCATTTTTTCCGTTACCATTTTTTCCATTTACCATATTTTCCGGTACCATTTTTTCCGTTACCATTTTTACCGGTTATCGTTTCTTATGAATGCCATTGACTTTTATTTAAGTACAAAAAATTTATATTCATTACCTTTAAAAAATATATAAATTTGTATATTCTAAGGCGACCTACTTACTTATTGCATTTTAAGTTGTCAGAAATTTTACAGTCTTATTTTTAAAAAGGAAGTTCTAGTAAATGCATACTGATTGGTAATTAAAAGGTGCTGTTATTTATCCCAATGAATGAAATTACTGTGCTATTGAACAATAAATGATGTCTTTTTATTTTGGGTTATAATCAGTAGTATGTTTTAATGTTGCATGATTAAATTTTCTAAGGTGACTAGTTGAACTAAATTTTTATCATGAATTACACAATGCAATTTTAAACTAAATATTTTTAATTAACAAAATGATGGACAGAATATCTTTTTCATAAATTACCGTCTTAAAGATATGAAAATTTACATTTATATGTAGTGAAATGCAACAATATTAAATACATTAAAATTTCTCAAATTGTATTTAGACAAAAAAAAATTCTTCATTTTTTAAAAATGCTCTGTGCTGACTAATTTTTTTTTTTTTTAATACCTCGATTTTACATTATTATAGTTTAATAATATATTCTAAAATATCTGAATATTTATTTTATTAATTTTTGGATACGTTAAAAAATATGGATATGTTATTAAAATAAGAAAAAAAAAAGTTTGAATTCTAAAAATTTTCATTAAAATTTCAGCATTGTACTTAATTTAAAAAAATAATCTATCACTGAATGCACAAATACGTACAAAAATATACGTAAAAAAATATACTAAACCTAATATTTTACTATATTTTTTTAAACCATAATAATGTTAAAGTGAAAGGAATAATAAAAAATAAAATCATAATAATTTGCAGAAAATTTTTCTTTTCTTTTTCTTTTTTTTTTTTTTTAAGTTAGTTTTTACGAATTTGTAATATACTTAATTGTATTACTATAATTTTCATCTATGTATGCAAATTTTCATAGCTCTAAGACAATTTACATAAAAAGATTTATAACGTTCACACTCCCCTTAAGACAATGCATTAATATGTTTCCCAAAACAATTTTTCTTTTATTTAGGGGAAAAAAAATAATAAATATATATATATGTATATATATTATATATATAATCAATGTTAATACGTAGTACATTGAAACTTAAAAATATGCATACAATTATTTTAGATTATAGTTTCCATTTTTTTTTTTTTTTTTTTTTTTTTTTTTTTCAAGCTGTTTTTGACAGTTTTTGACGGTTTAAGCCACTTTTTGACAGTTTAAACCAGTTTTCGACACCTGTCAAGTCAAAAACCAGTTTTTGGCGTCAAAAAAACAACCCTGAATACTTATATCCAACGTCAATCGTTTTCGTATCATAAGAAATAAAAGTCTGTGTATTTTATTGCTAAAAAAATCTGGTGTGAAACAACCACACGACTTCCATTAGACACTATTACACACATTATATGCATTTTTTAGAGATAATGAGACTTGAAGACATAAAATTGACCTACCAAAGTAGAAACCTAAAAATTTTCCTGTAAGAAAAACTTGACATAAGTGTAAGGACATATAAAACAAAGTTTACATAGCGGGTTAAAAAATAAGAAAAAAAAAATTGGTTGAGTTCTTATTTTTTTTTTTTTTTTTTATTTTTTTTATTTTTTTTTTTAATTTTTAATACCAATTTTTGACATCTAAAACCGACCTATCTAAGTACGATAACTTTTCATTTTCCTGTAATAACCAATACAGGAAAAGGGATATCTAAAATGGATTTACGTAACAATTTTCAAGAAAATCCGTAAAGCCATTTTTGAGATACCAACTTTTAAAAAAACTTGGTATACTCAGTTTTTGACCAAAAACCAGTAATTACATACAAAAGGATATTTAAAAGGTAGTTAATATGTCCAGTTTGAAAAAAACACGTACAGCCGTTTTTAAAAGAACGCATCTGCGAGACCTGAAATTGAGCGATTTATACAGGACGCCTATCAGTTTTCCTGAACTAACCAACTATATCATTCGAAATGACATCTAATAGAGAGTTTATACAGCAGATTTGAAGAAAATCGTTTGAGACGTTTTTGAGATACGAACTTACGGTCCCACTTCTATTTTTCCAGTTTCAACCAAAATTTGGAAAATTCATCTGTATACCAGACCTGTCACAAATCTGAAGTTTCGTAGTTCTATCTTTATAGTTTTAGAGATATGATAGCCAGAAAATTCCCCATATACATGCATACACACTCTGACTAATTCCCAGAAACTACTTTCTTGAACTCGGTGGAACTTAAAAATTGTAAATCAGGTGAAAACTCGATATCGATTTTTTGTACTGAATACAATACTTCCATTACCGACGGTAGTAGGATAATGAAAAGGGCCATCTTCTTCCTTTGTAAATTATCTAAGTAATTATATCAGGAGAAACGACATTTTTCTCGTGTGACGCAAGTGAACGGAAGGACAAAAGGAACGCTGGGACATTCATATATACGGCTACTTGAGATCAAAAGAATTCGTAAACGACACCATTTAATATTGTTCTAATTTTTTCAAAATATTCCTTTAACTTTGGTATAATTCTATCATGAAATTTCTACATTTCTACGTGCAGTATATTTTGATATCTCGAATACCAATTTAAAGCTATTTCGGGTAAAATGTCCGTGTAATGTAAAGATGTAAGATTCTTGCTCGAACTCTTATACAAATGGTTACTTTGTGTCACAGTATCCAAACTAAGTGAAAATGTTTGTGTATATATATATATATATATATATATATATATATATATATATATATATATATATATATATATATATATGATGCAAAAAAGACCTTTACATAAATTTTACTTGCCGTTTTGGATAGCGTGACGTAAAAGATAAATCAAGTTATTGAAATAAATACTTTTCAATATATAACATAAGCTCAGTAGAAGGGTGATATAATTGACAGTGTATTTCAAAATTAAAAGCATAATTTTAATGTGTAAATATACTTTATTAGTCAAAACCAAAGAAATTTTGATGAAATCTAGAAACAAATCTTTTAAAATAACTTTAAAGCGTCAGTGGTATTTTGATATCATTTCTTTTAAAACCTATATTTTGAATTCATAACAGATGCGAAAGTAAATGCATAATTTAATAAATTTTATATATCTTTTCATACAGAAAATAATGTTTATAATGTGAATATAAACAGAACAAAATAGCAAGTTGTGAAACAAAAATATCTATACATGTTTTAATTAACAACAGCACAGCGTCACTTAAAATTTTATATAATTATTTTTAAAGCCTATATAGACATAAAGTAAAGAGCTGCGTCACAAACTTTCAACCCGTTAATGGTTTTGTATTGATATACTGTTATCTATATATATACATATGTGTGCGTATGAGAGAGACAGAGACAGAGTCAGAGGGCCATTTTAGCAACGGCAAGGAAAAAAAAAAAAAAAAAAAAAAAAAAGATATTCCTAACATTTCAAAAATTATTCTTAAAAATATAAAAGTAAAAAAAAAAATATTTTTTTAATAGTAAAATTTCACGAATATAAAAAAAACGTTAATGATTTTTAAGAAAGTAGTAATTTAAATTCTAGATTTATCTATACAGTCGAACCTCGTTAATGTGAATACACGTAACGTGAGTTACTTTTAACCTGAACTATTTTCACAATCCCCTACAAAATTAAGATTAGTTTCTGAGTCACTGATAGCATGAACTACTGATAACACGAACAACTTTTTCATTCACCTCGAGATTCATGTTAACGAGGTTCAACTGTATATATATAAGATTTAAAGAAATAAATAGAAGTACTTACCTTTAAGTCGATTTAAATATATACAACAAAATTATTTTAATTAATTGAAGAAAAATCAATTTTGATGCCTCTTTAATTTTTAAAAATTATCTTTCAAAAAGTTAATAAGAATAAAAATTATGTAAAAAATGTAATCTTATCACTCACTGTAAAATGTTAATCAATTCATAAAGAGTTTTATTATGGAAAATAATTTTCGTTTCTTTCGAGCCCAATTGCTGCATACCAGTATCACTACCGCTGTTTTTCTCAAAAATCAAACTATTTTAATGAGCACGGATTTTTATTCTTATGCAAAATTATGGAACTTTCCAATATAAATTTTTCAATATACTGAATGCGCTGTGTAACAACAAAACGAACTCCATGTGAATAAGTGTGTGGATATTTGCAGCTGTGTAACGAGCTATAGAATTACCGACTAAAACCTGTTCTGTTCACTAGTTTTAAAAAACAAACAATTACAGCGCTGAAGCTAACCTAACTAATGGTGGGAATCCTTCCGCAAATACATCTACATAACATATTTCATCATCATTATTATATCATTATATTCAGAGATCTATCGTTATAATTATTTACAGCATTTTTGATCGCATTATTCCGTGTGTAAATCACATACTTGACACAAAAGGAAGCTTCGATAATATCGCATATTTTCAACTATAATAAGAGGCTCAACCAATAGATGTTGAAAATGAGCAATATCGAAAGAATAACAATATACAACTATAGTTACTACAGAATATACGCAAAAATTGAATTTTCTTTGCATTTCTCAAAATAAAAATTACAAAAATTTAAACTTTATACACACACACACACACACATACATATATATATATATACAGTACCCGCCGCTTATTACAATCACATTCGTTCTGAGCAAAAATTATTTTATTAAGCGGCTGTTTTTTATATCCGACTGTTTTTTATATTTGCACTCAAGAAAAAGGTATTCTTCCTCTTTTACTTTGGAAAAAATTCAAAAGATAAAGAGTAATGAAATTAATAAACAATAATAATTAATTTTTGACGGATAATTAATTAATTTTTTCTTTAATATGAGTAAATTAAATGCATTCCAAGCTTCTATGCGTTTTCCTTTGAGGAGAGGAGAATCATCATTATTTTGCCAAAAGTTCACGCTTTTCTTTTAAATTTAAAACATTTCGCTAGCAAGAAGTTTACTCTTGCTTCATAGTTATTTCAGAATAACAACTAGAAATTGTTTTTTAATAATTAAAAATTAATATATATATATATATCACTTGCGAACCAAATCAAATTTGTAACTTATTACCACACTTTGAAGAATATGTTCCTTGAAATATTTATTGAGATAAGTGATGAGGCTTGTTTAATATGTAACTACATTGCAAATATAAAATTTTCGACCTGAGGGATTGCCGTGCTTTAATTTATTTTCTTTTTTTCTTTCTTTTCTTTTTTTTTTTTTTTGAAAAATGAAAACAATTGCAGTGTTAAAAAAAAAAAAATATATATATATATATATATATATATATATAGCTTGCATAAATGATATTTTTGCTGCTGAAGAGATTTTTTTGAGTTTATTAACCGGCGAGCTGATTTTTTTAAGAGGAGGTTTTAAAAGTAGTTTGTATTGATTTGATTCCGGTCCTGGAAGTTTGATCAGATTAAGGGGCTGATTTTATTAACCAGTGTATTTATTTAGGAATCCCGAAAAAAATCGCACCGGAAAAAATCGCCCGGAAAAAATCGCACCGGAAAAAATCGCACCAGGAAAAAATCGCACCGAAAAAAATCGCACAGAAAAACATTCATGTTTGCGTACACACATGCCTCTCTCCCCAGAAAGCAAAACCCATCTTAAGATTCATATGGGCCTCAGGCAATAAATTTTAAATTCTATTTAATCTTATAAACGAGGTTACAGAAAAGAAAAGGGCGGTGGTATTATTAAATTGCATGCTCTGTCCCTCTAGATCCGGAAGAGTGGATATATATGATAATTTAACAACTTTCTAGAAATAAAATTTAAGAAAATATTAAATGTTTGAATACCAATCAGAGATATGGGGATTCCGAAAAAAAAAGGATACCGGAAGAAGGGCATTCTTCCAATTCGCGAATCGCAAAATAAAAAATATCAAATAAAGAATTTAAAGAATAACTTTCAATTGATTTGGTGCAACATTCATTGGAAAAAAAAGCGGGGGGGGGGGGGACTAAGTGCAGGTTGAAAGAAAACAATTGTTTTTTTATATCATCTTACCAATTTTAATGAAACATTTTATAATCACGTACAATTTGTGATAAAATTACAGTAAGTGTCAGACATACTTGGGGGTGGGGAATAAAGAGGGGGGGAGCAAAGGAAAATAAGATGATGTTTTATATCACTATTTTACCGAATTTAATGATACAGTCGGCTGCAAAATTATTCGAGCACTAGCCAATAATTCCTATATTTAAAAAGTACACTTAAGACTGTTTTGCTAAGTAAATCCTTGTCGAATCATGTTCTTAGACTGATTAAGAACATGACTCGGCAAGGATTTATTTAACAAAGCTGTATTAAGTGTACTTTTTTTTGGCAAGGATTATTGCTAGTGCTCGAATAATTTTGCAGCCGACTGTATATTCTATAACTACCACTTGCGTCTTATGAAGATCACAAATAAGTGTATTACATACCACGGGGATCAAGGGGGCGTAGATTTAAGTAAAATATATTATTATTTAAACTATCCTATTATCAATTTTTAAAAAACTTAGTGTGTATACATCTTACTGTTTAAGAAAAATTACAGTGAGTTTTACACATATCTGGGGAGCAGAGTGAAGAAAATGGTTGTTTTTATATATAAGTAATATATAAGTATATAATGTTTTTATATGTAAGTAAAAAAAAATTATTCTTTAAACTACCCTATTATCAATTTAAAAAAAACTTAGTGTGTATAAATCTTACTGTTTAAAAAAAATTACAGCGAGTGTTACACATGTTGAGTGTCACACATATTTCTCTCTCTTTATATGTGTATATATATGTTACATAGCTGTTTAGAAATACGTTCTGTGATATAGTTTTATTCTCTATGCGATTTTTTCCAGTGCGATTTTTTCCCAGTGCGATTTTTTCCTGTGCGATTTTTTCCGGTGCGATTTTTTCCAAGTACGATTTTTTCCGTGCGATTTTTTCCGGTGCGATTTTTTCCGCCTCCCTTTATTTAGCGGCGGTTACTGTATATTGATTTTACGTTTGGTGAATAACAAATGATCTCATAACTCATGATGCTCATGTTTGGTGATAACGCATGTTTAGTGAATAACAAATGTCTCAATGATGACTCATGATGCTCCTTCAACATACATTTTCGATTAATTCTATTGTAATTTTGTAAGAGTTCAAATATATAAGTCACACAACTATAAATCCACTTTAAATCCATCTATCGTTAAGATTATTATAAACACTAAAGTTAGTCGCATGATAAAATATTATAAAAATCACATTTTTTTTTTTTTTTTACTCATGCTGTAATTAACCTTTTGAAAGGGGCTGTGACAGCATCTGTCACGCTTCACCATAGTATTTCGTAAGAGCCCCTTTCAAAAGGTTAAGTTAAACTAAATCAAATACACGAATATGTTCACTTAAATACGCACATTTAAAATAATTTGAAATGTGCACATGTAATTTTAAAATAAAGAGCTATTTAGAATTATTACTCTTTAAAAAAAAAAAAAAAAAAAAAGTCTTTTTTTTTTTTTGAAAAAACAAATTTTTTTCGTATTGTTTAAATACATTGTATGGATAAAAATTATACATTTCATGCAAGTTCTTGATATCAGAATCAGTAAAATATAAAACAAGAAAGTAATTTATTTTAACGATTCTTGGATTTATTGTATTTTTATGTATTTGTTTATTTTTTAAGGATTAGAAGCGAACTGTATAAATTCAAAGAAAATAGCTTAACAATGAAATATTAAATAAACTAGCAATGTGTCATAAAAAAGGGTAATTAATTAATTAACTAATTAATAATAATAATAGTAATAGTAATAGTGGCAAAATATTGGTATTTCCACCAATAGAGATTGATCTTTTGCTACTCGAGAGCGGCAAAGATTGATTGACGGAGCGTTTGTTTGTAAATATGCCCTTTCCTTATAGCCGAGCTCCTTAATGACATAGTTTAATTTAAAATGAAGTGAAATCGCTCTATGTAATTGACATAAAAAATAAATGTAGGAACGTCTTTATAAGGAAACTTAAACGAAACAAGCTACGATTTCTGTATGAAATAATATGAAAGTATACCATTTTTCTAAATTAAAAAAAAAACATTTTTTTTTTTTTTTTTTCAAATAATTGCGATTGGTTAATATATTTATCAAAATTATATATAATTAGCATAATGTATGTATGTATGTATGTATTATTATTATTATTATTGTTGTTGTTGTTGTTGTTAAATATTCAGTACTTTAAAAATGTAATGTGGCAAAGTATCTTGAATTAGCGATTATACTTTTTCTACTTTTTTCTCGGTTTAAAAAAGAAAAGAAAGAAAAAAAAAAAAAAAATGTGCGTACATATTTTATTAAAACCAAGGCTATATGACGTTAAAAGGAAATTGTCTTAATGTTGAATTCTATGAATGACTAATCAGGACAACTATATTTGACATTATAAGTAAACTGACAATATAACCGAGAGTGCTTTAATCCAATCGATACATTCAGCTTTAAATCGATATTATATTTATTTATTTTCTAGATGTGAGGATAAGAAGTATGAATCATGATTAAAAACAATTTTGTTTTACTTTAATTTGCAATTTTCCAAAATCCTTAAACAGCACTTATTTATTTATTTATTTATTATTATTTTATTTATTATTTTATTTATTATATATATATATATATATATATATATATATATTTTTCTTTCAATAAAAGGAAAAAAAAAAAAGTTTTTGTCGTTCGCACAGAAAGCAGATTGCACGTAACAGAAGTATATGCTAAAAAATTACTTACGTTCATGAATATATTCTGGATGTAAGTATATTACTGCGGAGTAGAGCTGTCAGGACACAGTTAAAGCGGGAACTGGTCGACATTAGGAACTGATCATGTTTTTTCGGACTTTCGTCAGTCTCAGCTTGGGGTCTAGGTTAACTGCTTCCCAAAATGACATTTTTATCTCCCCCATAGGTCAACTGGGACACAGGAATGTTCCTCGGAAGTTTCCCACCAAAGAACGTTTTTCGCCAAAATCGCCAAAGAAATTCACACATGGCTGTGACTAGTAATTTTTAATTTATTGCGTAATAAATTTGAATTTATAGCGTAAGTTGCTTTCGATAAATTTTAATGTTGTTATATTTCGATGCATGTGTATGCAAATTTTATGGATGGTGATTCAAAAAAAAAAAAAAAAAAAAAAAAAAAATTAATAACATTCGCGTTTCCTTTAATAATGCGATGTTTTAATAAAGGCAAAACTCACAGATTATTAATACTGGACAACTAAATCACACATTTATTTATTTTATTTTTCTATTGAAGATAATTTTTCAACAAACCATGCGAGAAAACTTAAATAAAAATTTCTTTGTTTCTTTTTTTTTTTTTTTTTTTTTTGTATGCGTGTGTGTGTGTGTGTGTGTGCCTGTGCGTGTGTGTATGCAGTTGTGCCAAATTTAGTTTCTGTGACCAAAATTACTTTTATTTAATCGTAAATTAGAAAATGAATAAAGAACATAATTACATATTTTATCTCATATTTGTATGAAATCAGTGGAAAATGGCATCATGATTAAAAATTTAAAAAGCAATCTATCTGTATAATTAAAATTCAAGGCTGTTTTTTAAGTAATCCATAAGCGAAAACTGCTGCATTCAAAAGATGGTGAGTAGTGTAAAAAGGACAGTTCACCTGCACGGTGGTGGCGTAGTGGCGTAGGGTGGAGGCGCGCCTCCACCCTGACACCTCTACGCCACCACCGTGCAGGTGAACGTGTCCTTTTTACACTACTTAGTCATCATCTTAGACGAGGGGGTGTTGCCACCGGAAGAATAGAAACTTTTAGAGCGTTGCCACCGGAAGAATAAAAAACTTTACGTTGCCACCGGAAGAATAGAAACTTTGGATATCATCTTGGATGAGGTTTGGTGGTACCATCTATCGGGAATTTTGAGGAGTTAGATTTATTTTCCTAAATTTCGGACTTAGTATTTTTTTCACAATTTTGGGGACTTCAAAATTTTTTCGAAGTTTTGCGGGAAGTGAGATGACGTCACGATCTTTTGGGACTTAACCTGAAAAGAGATACATACAAAATTTACAATTAGAGAAATAAGTGAAAGGAAAATGTATAGAAAAAAGTAAGAAAGAGAATACAAATTTAAGAAAAAAGGTAGAAAGAATAAAGTTAGAAAAAAGAGAAGAGAGAGAAAGAAAGAGTTCACCTTGAGCGCCTGGGAGACTGCCCTCCCGAGGCCCTGCGGTGCCCCTTTTCACTCCGTAGAGCAAGGCGGGAGTTAGTTCCTTTAAAAAAAATAAAAATAAAAAATAAAATAAAAAATATCAACCTGGTGAACTCATCACATAGTTTTCTGAGGTTGTCTTCAAAGCATGGGTTCAGACAATCTTCATAGGTGCAGAAACAATTGATATATACAGGATTCAGGAACAATCTTCATAGGTGCAGAAACAATTGATATATACAGGGTGCAGGAACAATCTTCATGGATGCAGAAACAATTTAAAAATATACAGGGTGCAGGAACAATCTTCATAGGTGCAAAACAATTGATATATACAGGGTGCAGGAACAATCTTCATAGGTGCAGAAACAATTGATATATACAGGGTGCAGAAACAATCTTCATAGGTGCAGAAACAATTTAAAATATATACAGGGTGCAGGAATAATCTTCATGGATGCAGAAACAATTGATATAGACAGGGTGCAGGAACAATCTTCATAGGTGCAAAACAATTGATATATACAGGGTGCAGGAACAATCTTCATAGGTGCGAAACAATTTAAAAATATACAGGGTGCAGGAACAATCTTCATAGGTGCAAAACAATTGATATATACAGGGTGCAGGAACAATCTTCATAGATGCAGAAACAATTGATATATACAGGATGCAGGAACAATCTTCATAGGTGCGAAACAATTGATATATACAGGGTGCAGGAACAATCTTCAAGGATGCAGAAACAATTGATATATACAGGGTGCAGGAACAATCTTCATAGGTGCAGAAACAATTGATATATACAGGGTGCAGGAACAATCTTCATAGGTACAGAAACAATTTAAAAATATACAGGATGCAGGAACAATCTTCATAGGTGCGAAACAATTGATATATACAGGGTGCAGGAACAATCTTCATAGGTGCAGAAACAATTTAAAATATATACAGGGTGCAGGAACAATCTTCATGGTTGCAGAAACAATTGATATATACAGGATGCAGAAACAATTTAAAAATATATACAAGGTGCAGGAACAATATATATACAAAAATTTTCACTATGGATGCTGCGGTATTCTGTAATGGCTATAAGCCAGACTGGTGATTCCATCATCTAGCAGATATCTCTTGTCATCAAAAGGAGATAAACACTTTTTGTTTTGATTAACTGTATAGAGTTGATGACGTTCTTGTAGGATTCTGGTTTGTTGCTCATACGTGGCTATCTCCTTTTGCAGGCATTCTTGATAGTCTTGTACACTTAATTTCTTCCTTACGATGCAGGTTGATATGCCTTTTGCTGTCTTCTTTTCACCACCAGCTGACTGTATGGCATACATTTTTGGCTTTAATCCAATGAATTTGTAAGCAGCTTGACTGTGGAGTTCGTCTTTAAACTTTCCAAGGACCTTTTTGTTAGTTGTAGAATATAGCGGATGATTTTCTGGATACTCTGAGAAGTCAAAATGGTGCTGATCTTCCTTCATATCTTGATACATGTCTGCTGTCTGGATACAGTACGTCAAGGAGTCTGTATCCGTGAACAACAAAGTTGCACGACTTTCATACTTTTTCATAACGAAATTGTAGTGAAAGTCGTACATGAGCAACTTTGCTAATTCCAGGATACAGAAACCCACGTATATCGGCCTATTCATCAGGATGGTGGGTTTTGTTCTCTCCACAGCTACGAGGTTATTGCAAAATTCTTTAAAAGTTGTGAAATTCGGTGATGCAACTAATTTTTGGGCTCTGACTTCATTGTTACACAGTTCTATGTTACGACGTTTTCTCAAATTTTCGATGGTCTTTCCATAGACGCTATTGTTCAACAGTTTAAAGAAATCTTTCTCAAAGCTGTTCTTTGCAGATTTTCGTTTATCTGTGTTGAAGTCTACATACTTTTTTAGCCAGGGTGCTTGTCGAAATTTCAAAACCTTGTTCACTTTTAATAGCTTCATTCCAAGTTTTAGGTATAACTGTAGATTTCTGTAATGTACAACATACTCTGATTTATTGTGAAGGTTTGGAATGAGTTTGGGTGTTCCTGAATACTTTTGGTTCTGCAACAAGGACTTGGCATAGGTGGAGAGCATTTCTTCTGTCACGGTCATTCTTTCAGGTGCAAGTGGGTAGCTATTGTGGAGGTCATGCAGATGAGATGGATACTCCAAATTCACTTCAAAAATGAAGCCTTCAGCTGCATCTTCGGGTATGTTCATGATGAAATCTTCAGTAATGTTAGAGGGATCCATCCATTGAAACTTGCCATAAGGCATGTACTGGGACATAGCCCAACCGTAAAGGTTGTTCGCATCCCAGTACATGATATAACTAGAGGGCTTACTTGAGTCGTAGTGAGGAGTGTGCGGGTTGTTTGCAACAGCGAAACGGTGTGAAATCTGCGACACACCCCCGCGCACCCCTTTTTCAATAAACAGCAGCATGTTGATATCCGTAAGCAGCTCTAGCTTAACATCAGTCATCTTCAGACAGGCTTGCCAGGACAGTCCAGGAGAGGTGTATAAATGGGCAGCATCGATGTTGTAATAGTGTAAGCAAAGACTTCTAAAATTTTGGAACACATCGGCAAGGAGCAAAACATCTGTCTTCACATACAGGTCATGATACTCGCCGAGGTTTCTTATCTGGAAGACTTCCCATATGTTTTTTGCATGTTGATAATCAGATTCTTCGACGGCTTCGTTCGTGAGAGAGTTGAAAAACGCTGATGGAGGCGGCAACACTGTTTCTTGGAATTTATCAAATCCAGTAATGTAGTCATAGGGGTATACTCCTTTTCTGGTGAGGAGACTTAGATCGGTACTTGAATTAAAGTGGTCTTTTAGAATGTTAAACTGGCTAATATCCAAGTTCTTCACCAACTTTTCTAACGAAGCAGGCAAAAATTGGAAGGAGTCAAGAAAAACGAGTTGTACAGGACTGTCAGGTTTCTTCAAAGTGAATGATATATATTTTTCTAACGTTGTTGCGATAACTTGTATCTGATGGTCTTGAAAATGGCCTAATTCTGTCATAATATGGTGGGCATCATAATTCTTCAAGTTGTGGAAAACCACGGGAATCTTCATAGGGTGCTTAAAATTAAGGTTGCAGCTAGCATGGGAGGCACCTCTAAAAACTCCAGTTTCGTGATTGTGATCCCGAACTTTAATGCATCCAGGTAACAGGGGTTGAAGACATATGCTGCACCTTGTAGCATTTTGGAAGGCCTCCTCTTCTTGGGCGGAGAGCTTCATAGGCTTAATTTCTCGTAGTTTGTCTTCAAGGATATCTTTTTCCATGATGATATTTTCTAGAAAATGCTTGACCGCATTCTCTCCTCGATAGCTAAAGATAGGCTTGACCGTTTTGCCATCAGACCCTACGATTACATAAGCGTAACCGCAGGCTGTATGACGAGCTGTATGTTGCAGGTAGGAGTTTAATGAGGATGGAGCAGCTGATGCAATAGGTTCTAACAAACTTTCAAAGTCTGCGTAGATGATATAGCTGATAGGGTGTTGAAGATGGGTTCCCGTGAACTCTAATATATTTTTCTCCTTAGAGGGCATCTCAATGGCTTGAGCAGTGTGTTTTTTGCAGTTTGTTTCATGATCTTTTAACAAAAGTTCTGTCGAAAAACCATGCAGGCACCTATAACAATAATACTGTTTTCCGTCATGTTTTGTTCGACCACCCATCAATCTGGAAAAGTTCCGGATTAAACAATAGTGGTGAGCACCTTCGTCGTTTGCAAGGAGTAATAAGTTGATAGCTTCAACATCTTCTACTTCGGAAATTCTTAAAATGGTCACTTTAGAGTTTTCGTAGCCGAAGACGTTGATTCTAAGATTGTTCAGGTTTTCTATGAAGCCTATTTTTGAGATGGGAACAGGATATTGAACATTACCCATCTTGATTTCCTCTTCATGAGGTAAATAGTGGGAGACTCGTTCGGGATTTCTTGTGTAGTCTAAATTCAGTTTGTGTGCTAGCAGGCACCATAGGAAGCACTTGTTATCTCTGTTCTGTATATTTAAGATGGCTTTCTTGGCAAGCAGTTTCGCTGGCAATTCTTGATAGCTGCTCGCTCTCAAAGGGTTATATTTAGCAGACTTGAATTCTAGGTAGTAGATGTTTCTCAACACCCAGCCGGAACCTCTCTCTAAGAACTCTTCGTAGTTTTGAATAATCTTCATGAATCCTACACTTATTTGATCATCAATTAAATCAGGAGTGTGTTGCTGGTAGCAGGGTGTTCTGAAGTACGCATCCATAATTTCCAGCTCTCCTTCGGCTGTCTCTCTTTCAAAGCAGACTTTTATTACCAGGTACCATTTGATCGAATCTTTCTCATACAATTCCTGTAGGATGTTTTCATGTATCTCGGCATGAATAGACTCTAAAAAGATTTTCACATCGTACCGAGTGGCTTCAGTAGGTTCAATGAGCACCGTCTTAAACGTGTTCAAAGCTTGCGTATAGGGTCGTCTTCGAGAGAGTGGTGGAGGAGTCGTTTTCGGTTTCTTCCGGCTCTCACTTAGGCTATTTGAATGCTGAAGTCGCATATGGTTCATTAATGATGACTTAGAGGAGAAGGTGGACTGGCATTCTTTGCAGGGGTAGTTATGTGTTTTTAGATGAGCGTTGTACTCATCCAGGCGACTAAACTTTCTTTGGCATGTAGCACATTGATGGGTGGAAGTGTCAGCATCATGCAACTTCTTATGTCGGTTTAAGGCATCCTTTCTGGAGAACTCCTTCAAACACACAGAACAGGAGAAACCCTATAAAAGAATAAAAAAACGATTTTTAATCAAAGTGTTACAATTTTTAATCAAAGTGTTACAATTTTTCGAAATATCACAAAAACTTTAAGAAATAATACATACCTTAGAAGGACCGGGCTGAGGATCTACAGATTCTTGTAATTCACTCGTGGACTGATGCGATTTTCGGTGTCTGTTCAAAGCATCCTTTCTGGAGAATTCCTTATAGCAAATGAGACACACGAACATTTTTTCTGTGTTGTGTGTTTTCTTGTGTCTAGTCAAATCACAATTCCTCGCAAACGATTTCCCACAAGTAGGGCAAACAGGTTGAACCTATAATAAGAAAGACAATTTCTTTAACTTTTGTAAAAGGGACAATTTTTAAAACTTTTGTAAAAGGAAACACTCTCATTTTTAATGCAAAACAATACATACCTTAGAAGGTTCAGATTGGGCTTCAGGTTGGGCCTCAGGTTGGGGTTCAGACTGGGTGACGTCATCCGATTGGGGGTTTCGCCACTCCTCGTCATTCATCTCGGCAACATCACACAGCATATGAAATTCGTCATCGGGTATACCGAAGGAAATACCCAACTGAAAATAAACGAATAGAATGCAACTTTAAAAAATTTTAGAAAAATAAATTCTTCTAGTTAAAGATTTGATATACAAAAGGTTATACAAATCTAACTTTTATACAACATAAATAAATAAATTTAATCTATTCGATGAGTCATTAAATAAACGAATCATTTTATAAACATAGGATGCAACTTTAAAAAATTTTAGAAAAATAAATTCTTCTAGTTAAAGATTTCATATACAAAAGGTTATACAAATCTAACTTTTATACAACATAAATAAATAAATCTATTCGATGAGTCATTAAATAAACGAATCATTTTATAAACATAGGATGCAACTTTAAAAATTTTTAGAAAAAATAAATTCTTCTAGTTAAAGATTTAATTAATCTAAATTTTATACATACACGCTACTATTTTAATAAACCAATACACTATTTTAACTAAACATAGGATTAGGTATGCAAATTTTAAAAATTTTTTAGAAAAATAAATACTCCTAGTTAAAGATTTCATATACAAAAGGTTATACAAATCTAACTTTTATACATACACGCTACCATTTTAATAATCCAAATACACTATTTTATCTAAACATAGGATTAGGTATGCAACTTTAGAAAAATTTTAGAAAAATAAATTCTCCTAGTTAAAGATTTAATAAACAAAAGGTTATGCAAATCTAACTTTTATACAACATAAATAAATTGAATAAGTATAATCTAATTGATAGCTTATCAAACGATGAGTCATCCTAAACATGTCTGAACACTAACATTTTATTGTATAAGCTATGCGATGACTCATCAAACGATGAGTCATCGTAAACATGACTGAACATGAATCTACTTGAACACTAACATTTTATTGTATAAGCGATAATTACTATATAAATCACAAAGTATAGGATGTTGGAAATTAAATAAACAACACTAGTTGATGAAAATTATAAGTAAACTGATTTTCTAGTTAATAATTAAATTTTTTTATTTATAATGAATGCAAATTAAGTTTCTCATAAGTAAACAATAATAATAATAACTTTTTGATTTGAATAATATAAAAAGCACCTTTAAACGAAGTATGAGTCATAAATTTTGTAAGGAAATAAATTATTAGAATAATAAATTTTTAGTTTAAACTTATGAGAATAAGTTTTAATTAAATCTTCTAATTAAAAAGTTTTTCACTTATAAAATAATTTCTATGTCATATGATTGTAAAAAAATAAATAAACTTATTAAAATTTCTATACAAAGTTTTTCACTTATAGAATAAATAATTTCTAAGCATAAACAAGTTTTACACATACTTAAATTTCACTTTATGTAGTTTATTGAATGAAATAAAATAGATTTCGCATTTATCAAATTAAAGATTCGAAATTAAATTTATGTTTAACACATAATAAATAAAATAGATTTCCCATTTGTCAAAATAAAGATTTGAAATTAAATTTATTTTTAACACATATTATAAATAATTTCTAAGCATAAACAAGTTTTACACATACTTAAATTTCGCTTTATGTAGTTTATTGAATGAAATAAAATAGATTTCGCATTTATCAAATTAAAGATTCGAAATTAAATTTATGTTTACCACATTATAAATAAAACTAGTATGTTGTGGCCACCACAAGACTTTCTTCTATATTTTCCTATACATATTCAATCAGTAACAATATTTAAAAAAAAAAAAAAAAAAAAAAAAAAAAAAAACGATTTTTTTTTCTAAGTTTTTTTTTTTTTTGTTAAAAGTAAAAAACATCGATAACTTTGTTTTAAATTATCACAGATTTATGGTTCAACCATTCGTTTTAAAGGTATTGACGAGATCTTTCGAATGATACCCATCTTCAAAATTTAACCCTCCTGGGGGGGTACTTCCCCCCCAGGGGGGGGGAACCGATGCCCCCCCATGCACAAATTTTTTTTCCTAGTTAACTACTACTATTATCAATAATTCATATTAATTTTACAATCACAAGTTCAAAATAACTCTCATTATGCCCATTTATACGGAATTTTGTCCTATAAAATGCGATCACAGCGCCACCTGTTGAGCTATTGATCCCCAAATCTAATGGGCACCAGTTCATGTCAGGGTGCAACTAAATACCAAGTTTGGTTAAATTTCATTCATTGGTTCGTGAGATACAGCGTCCACAAAAAAATGATACAGACAGACAGACAGACAGACACACAGACAGACAGACACACAGACAGACATTTTTTAAAAACTATCAATTCGTGTTCAGGACATCCCAAAACGTGTAGATCCGTCAAAAAACGGAGGTCGAAAATTTTCGCGAATCCAATACTTTCTCTATATTACATATAGAAGAAAGTAAAAATAGATTTCGCCTTTGTCAAAATAAAGATTTGAAATTAAATTTATTTTTAACACATATTATAAATAGATTTTCACTTATAGAATAAATAATTTCTAAGCATAAACAGATTTTACACATACTTAAATTTCACTTTATATAGTTTATCAAAATAAAGATTCGAAATTCGATTTATTTTAAACACATATTATAAATAGATTTTCACTTATAGAATAAATAATTTCTAAGCATAAACAGATTTTACACATACTTAAATTTCACTTTATATAGTTTATTGAATGAAATAAAATAGATTTCTCATTTATCAAAATAAAGATTCGAAATCAAATTTATGTTTAACACATAATAAATAAAATAGATTTTCACTTTGTCAAAATAAAGATTTGAAATTAAATTTATTTTTAACACATATTATAAATAGATTTTCACTTATAGAATAAATAATTTCTAAGCATAAACAAGTTTTACACATACTTAAATTTCACTTTATATAGTTTATTGAATGAAATAAAATAGATTTCTCATTTATCAAAATAAAGATTCGAAATTCAATTTATTTTAAACACATTATAAATAAAAATAGATTTTAGCATAGTGTAAATCAAATTTATTTTTAACACACATTATAAATAGATTTGAAACTCATTCTATTTTGTATAGTGTCAATCAAATTTATTTTTTAACATATCGTAAAAAGTAATAATAAATTAAAGAATTCTTATTACAATTTATAATCTGATATTTCACTAAAAATGATTAAACACAGTTATAAAATCAATGATTACTAGATAAATATACTTACTGCATTTTCAAAATCCATAGGTTGATTGTTGTTGGTGAATCCTTCCATTATAATGGTACGGGAAAACTAAAATCCAATATGCCGAAAAACACAAGATATTTCCGGGTAGAAAACTTCGCGAACGTCGGTAAAGGAGAGAGCTATAAACACGTCTTCACTGCGCAGTAGATAATCTACGAATGACCTGAGAAATGAGTTGCAGCGGCTTATCTAATCTAGATAAGGGGAAATACGCATGCGTCACGCTGACTCACCCCGTGGATCTTACGAGAAAGTTCATGCAGGATGACTTATCGGTGTAGAGGTTGATTCATTTGCATATTTCCCCCTCATGGATTTTCCAAGGTGAGTCAACTCCCTTGTTCACACATGTACGATATCTTACGCGAAATATGAAACATACTCATTTGCATATTTCTAATGAAGAGATAATGTATACACTTTTAATTAAAGGAAAATAATAATTATTATTTCAATTTGATTATTAAAAATTATTTTTTCAAGTGGATTGCTTTATGAATAAATGGTTTTATTATATGTTTTACGAAATAAAATATATCTTTTCAATTCAATCCGTTTGAAAGTGAATCTCTTAAAAAATAAATTGTTTTAAGAAATATATCTTTTAAATTATTAAACCCCTACACAGTGAATCTCTTTAAAATAAATTGTTTAAAGAAATAAAATAGTTATTTCAAACTTATAAATTCATTGAATCATTTATGAAATAAAATATTTCTAATTCAATCTTTTAAGAAATAAAAATCAATAAAATATTTCAAAATAAGACAGAAACAGATATTCAGTTGTTTACTTAATTTCCAATATCGTATACTTTGTGATTCATATAGTAATTATCACTTATTCAGTAAAATATTAGCGTTCAAGTAGATTCATGTTTAAACATGTTTAGACATGTTCACACATGTTTACGATGAGTCATCGTTTGATGAGTTATCGGTTGATGACTCATCGGTTGATGATTCAATGAACAGATTATACTTATTAAATTTATTTATGTTGTATAAAAGTTAGGTTTATTAAATCTTTAACTAGGAGAGCATATGATAAACATGAAAGATTTATATAAAATTTGCATAATTTTAATTAGATAACTTACTTAAGAGATATTTGAAAGACTTACATATAATTTGCATAATTTTAATTAAGAAACTTAATTAAGAGATATCTTCGTGATAGGTGAGGGAAAACCTATGACTCATCCTTTCTGCTTAAATGAGGGGAAAACCTATGACTCATCCTTTCTGCTTAAATGAGGGGAAAACCTATTCTTCAAAACACTCTAATCAACACGAGAGATTTATACCCCTTCTCAAATCGTTAGATTTCAGTTGCAGTTTGTCTCTCATCCTGCTAGCATCTCCTTAGGTGTATGACTTATTTTCATCGGACAGTATGGATAGTTTCTCCGGTATATGTCGATCTTTTTTCCGCGTGTTATATTTCAATTTACCGTATAAGACAATGGAATCGTTTCGAGTAATGTCCCGTAGACTTTGAATATTTTTCACTGCGTAGTGAAGGACATTTCCGCGCGTTGTGCTAGCTGATAAGTAATCGGTGATGTTACTGATGAGGGGTTGACGTTATGATCACGTGACTGAGCATAGCCAATCACATCATTCGTGACGTCACTGACCTCGTGATCTGGCATCGCTGATAAGAATGTCTCGTATCCATTTCCTCCAAGTCTACCAAGAGAGTAGCACGTGTTTTAAGGTAAGTCCTAACTTTTTCTGAAATAGTGGTAATTCAGTATATAGCTAAGTCAGACATGTTATTACATGTATGCGGAATAATTTGATGGAATAGCACACTCGGTGAGTCATGGTGAGTGTATTATTTTATAACATTAATATTGTTTCATTTTAAAAATTTTATTTAAACAAGATAAAAATATCTGTGTCTGAAATCTTTAGGGTGTTTTAAAAACTAAATTGAATAAGATTTTATTATTTATATTTGCTTCAGACAAAACCAACTGTACAATTGTTTCTATATATTTAAAGTTTTAGGTGCAATGTAAATTAATATCGTACAAAACTTTGATTATTGTATTTTAATAAAAACTTTCTAACTAAAAATTTATATATATATATATATATATATATATATATACTATAGAAAAAAAAAAAAAAAAAAAAAAAAATCTTAAACTTAAACTTAATTATACATTATTTTTAAGTACTCTGTAAAATTAATTATATAACTTTTTTACGTGTACATGTGACTTACATTTTTAATGAAAGACAAATTATTTATAAGTTGGGGTTTCAATAAGTGTAAATCATTGACCCGTGATCGCTGATAAGCAATCTCTGATAAGATAAGACTCTCGTCACGTGACCAGAGGTAGCCAATCAGATAACGCGTGACGTCATGATCAATCGACTGAGCATAGCCAATCACATTACTCGTGACGTCACCCTAATCACGTGACCTCGCGTCGCTGATAAGAACTCTCCTTATCATTCATTTCTCTCAAGGCAGCCGTTGGAGTAGGACGTGTTTTCAGGTAAGTGTATTTTATTCTATAAATAATCACACGTATGGATCGATACAAATTCATTTTATTTAGTATGTTTCCCAGGTTACAGGGTTGAGTTTAACAACAGGTTTTTTTACAATAAGTTTCTTTTTCGGTTTGACAATGTTTTTTCTTGAAGACAAATATCGATTCTTAATAATACTTTGGGGTACTCCCATATCTTTCAAGGCTTGCAAAAATTCACTTTGTCCTGTAATAGGTGGTTTTTTATTCACAGAAAAGATGAAATGAAAGATTTCCGCTAAATTAGAATGTTCCATGATCCTTCCGTTGTAAGTAATCTCTCCTTTCGGGTTCCACTTAAACTTGTTTGAATGAGACTTGAGAAAATTTAATAAGGCTTCGGCTTGTTTCTTCATGGGTTTAGCTACAGATGATAACACAAAGGTTTCATAGTCTTCTTGGGGTTCTTGTTTTATAGACTCCACTTGTTTAGGTTCCACTTTTTCAGGTTCTTCTTCGAGTTGTTTAGACATCCAAGGCAAATTATATTCTTGCAAATCCATTTTTCTTTTTAAGAGTTCGTAGTAGTGCTGAATTTTTTCGTGATCCGGTAGAGAACTATTTAATATTTTAGCCATAGCTAAATCAAATTCCGTCATTTGCTTTTTAGAAGGCGTATGCTTAGAAAATTCTTCTTCCGGTACCAACGCATACTTAGCTGCGAATTCCATTGATGATGCCGGTTAAAACAGACAATGCAGCCGGGATTAAAATATTTAAAAATCCACCGTGTTGAACAATCAATTTTTTCTTGTTGAATAAACTTCCTTTCTTGGTACCAATTTTTCGAAGAGTCGTCTTATATTTCCTTAAAGACCTTTTCTGATGAGAGGAGAGAGGCACGTTTCCTTTTAATACGTTCAGGATACATTCGCAAATAGCCTTCACAGATCGAGTCGGTAATTTTTTTAACAAATGCTTGCGTAAGGTTTGAGGACAAGACTTTATAAGCTCCAAGTCTCGAAGTTGTTTCCTCGTTAACGTCATGATCCCAAATGAATTAAAATCGGTAGGGCTTTCCTTTTAAACCTTTTTTGGGCTCGTACACAAATTGGGTTTCCCCCGGTAATATACGCGTTCTGAGTCGCATTCCTTCGGGGGTTTCATTCCTTAAATCCACCAACAAATAAGAGAAGGGCTGTTTGGTAGCATCCTCGAACACTTCTTGAAAAAACTGAGTTGATCTCGGGTATAATTGTCTGCCCAAGTGCGTAATTTGACTCATGTCCCGACGATTTTTAAAAAGTACTAAGTATTGACTGTTTAAGGAAATACCTCTCATTTCTTTACCTTTATGAAAAAGGTTTTGAGTAATAAAAATAATACTTAAATTTAAATGGTGACTTCCTTTGGTAAAGAGGTGGGTTAATCGTTCATCACCCCCACATTCCACCATTAAATCATCTAAAATCATTAAAGAATGGGTACCTAAATATTCCCGATAATTAGAAGGAAACCCTTCCACGAATGTCACGTCGGGAATTTCCTCGTGAAGCTTTTGAGAGATGCCGTAAAACCAAACGACTTTATCGGGAGGAGGGTTAAACATACGCCGTCGTTCTGCCAGTAAATCCCGCAGAAACCAACTCTTACCGACCCCTGTGGGGCCTGCTAAGAGCATTGTAAAAGGGTGTTGAAAGCGTGGAAACTCCATTCTAAATAAACACAGACACAAAGGTTTACATTATAAATAGTTTTTTATTGATAAAAAGGAGCACGTGTGCGAAATCGTTTGGATACAAAATTATAGACTCTATGGTCGTTACATATATTTTCAGTTACAAACTGCTTTAAAAAATCTTTCAAAGTTTTGCCACGACATCGGCAATAAATATAATACACACAAAATTGACCACAAACAGCTGTCACATGACTTTGCAGCGGAAGTGGATTAAACACCACTCGTGAAAATTGAGATACATAGTTCGATATAGGTCCTTTAAAAAAGTTCGGCTTGTTTCCATAGGAATCAAAGAATTCCGCTTCCGTAGGGGAGGATAGATAGAATGCCACCCAGTGGCTTCCGGCTTCTGTAGACTTGTCCACGTTGCATACAAAACATGCAGGATAACGCTCGATCTTCTTGGGTAATTGATCACTGGGGAAAACACCGAAAAAGTATTTCTTGGTTACTGGATCGTGGGATAAAATAGTCTCGATTTCTATAGAATTCATTTTCAGTTGGGGAAGTCACACAACACATGTCGTGTTTTACTAATTTCTATAATGTTTTCAAATTCCGCATACACCAATACAGTCGTGGTTCTTTCTAAGGTGTCCGCAAACTTGATTTCAATTCGTAAATTTCCTTGTTGCTGTAGATTCAGATGGGGTCCGTCACACATATCAGGGCTCAGGTCGAAAGCATACAAAGTATGTCCGTTCGCAAAGTCCTCTCGGGTCAGATAAATGCCGGTATCCCGGTTAAATCCCGAAAACAAACGATGATACGCTCTTATATAGTTATTTTCTTCGAAATCCAATTCCAAGGGTTTGCTGGGTACGGGTTGTCCATCCACGTAAACACTTAAAAAGTTGACCTTGTGATGATAGAAATAAAAGGGATTTAAATCATATTGTCCAGTGTAGGCACTATTTTCTAAAAGTCCAATAATAATTCTTTTCGGCATGGCTCCTAAAAACACATTGTCTTGCATAAAGGATTTACTTCCGGTTGAGATCGAATAGGTCTTGCATAACACTCGATCGATGTGATACTTTGCTGTACTTTTCTCTAAGGCCTTGGCATGACCCAGTAATACACCTGGGCTCACTTTCACTTTACGTATGAAAATAGAAGCATGTTCCAAAATCACTTTGTAGTTGGGAATGGGTTTCGCCGCATCGATTTTACACATTAAGGAAAATTCGGGCTTGCTTCGGGTCATCTTAATTTTCAAGTCAACCATATTCAATAGCAATCGATTTTGTTGAAAAATATCACAATGCAAAGGTCCAATCATATCTAACGTTTTGCTTTTATTCGTGAGTGCGTAACGTATCTTTAATCCGGGGTTGTCTCCAGCAGGATCTGTAGCAGCTAAATTCTCATCTTTGTAAAAACATTCGCAGGTCAATAAACTTTTCTTGGCATCTTCTCCATAATTCAACAGCGTTTCAATATAGGCGCGGTAGGGGTAGGTGTTACTCGACGAGGAGATCACTCTTTCATTCAGGCTAATATCCACTTGAGAAAACAAGGCGTGTAAAAATAAATTCACGGGGGCGACTGCATCCGTTTCCGCTAAGGGTGATCCATCAAACTTGGTAATTTTCACTTTCACATACAGGTAGGAAGCTGATAAATCAATATAGTCTTCACCATTTCCGGAAATATTAAATTCCACAGGTCCTCCGTCTCGAATATTCGCAAGAGGGTGGTATTCAACAAAGTATCCTTTTTCAATAGCCGTTTGCGTGGGTGGGATCAAAAATAAATCCAATTCGGATTTCGCACAGGCAGCAGAATCTTTATGGATAAGTCCAGACATCTTTAAGCGAAAATATCTTGTACCTTCACTTTCTTGGCTTTACGTCGAATGACTGCTTTGGTAGAACGCTTCCTCTTTTTATACCGGCGGCCCGATCCAATCATCGTCTTCACTTTAGTAGCGGCTTTGTCGGTTAAGGTCTGTCCAGCTTCTTTTAATCTTCGCTTCGCGGCCATTTTAATGTCTTCTCCGCGAGACAGGTCACTTAACACGTTCACACCTGAATGAAACAACTGCTTGCCGACCGCTTTCGCTCCCGATTTGAAGAGGGGTACTGCTGCACGAAAAAGGGATCGAAACAGTCCACCGAATCCATATCCCTTTTGTAAAGTAGTGCCTTGATAATAATTTAGACCACTACCCGACTGATGGGAATAGTAATCTTCAAAAGATTTCGCACAACACTGGTAAGGAACAAACATCACGAGAGGTATTTTTGACGAAAGTGAAGCTTCACGTACGAGCGCCCACGTTCAAATGGCGTGAGTTCGCCGAGGTGGTTCCTTATAACGATTTCCAAAGAGTCGAACGATTTTCGGCTGACAGGTAAATAGTGTGGTCGGTCAAATGTCTCACAAATCATTTCTCCATCTTTTCCCCTCACATTGACAATTCGTAAAAGGGGTGCTAACACATCTCCGATAATTTGGGGTTCGACAATATCCGAATAAACCAGCAACACTCTATAATGCGCACAGGGATCTGCGACATAGGTACTAAAAATAGTTTGCTCGATATTTATATCAGGCGAGGCGATTTCACCTGGTTCGAATCCCAACATCTGCGCTATCCCCTCATGCAATATCAGTTTTGTTTTATCTTTCACGTTAATACACACCTTTTTCGTGTGCGGATCATAAGTGAAAGAAATTTTATTTTTAATCTCTTCAATAGACATTGCTTTTAAAATGTCATCAACCGATTCGTAAAAGCCAGGGGGAATTCTTCTACCAAACGGAGATTTCTGGTCATTCAAATCGAAACCAAATAAATTATTATTTTGATTCACATTATACCAGGTGTGAGGGTAAATAAATTCGACAAGGCCTACTTCCCATTCCCCTTTCAATTCAACGGGGGCGGGTAATCGCGTAATAAAATGAGAAATTTTATTCTCAGGAAAATAATTCCGGGAACTGTCCGAAGGTAACGTCACGTAGAACGACATACTTTCAAATGATCTTTCAACAATCCAAACACTTGTTTTATAAGGCGAATAAATCAGAGGATGGAATCCATTGGTCAAATTTGCTGGGATAACCTTTAAATTTTACTTTGTATTCCACACGCTTTTTCCGTATCCGCTTATCTAAAATCTTTTCAATCGTATAATTCTCTTTTGGTTTCACTTTCTGAAGTTCTTGAGGGTAAAAGGTTCCTTTAATGGGTTCTTCTAACAGGTCCTTGATTCGGTAGACGGGAGGGTCTCTTCTCACACATTCAGTCACCACAAACACTTCTTCCGTCCAGTTCGTTTCATATCCTTTTTCGAAGGTTAATTTCTGCTTGGAAACTCGTACAACATCTCCCGGTTGAAACATGCAGGGTTTTCTTTTCGCATTTTGCATGTCACCGTATAAAGTATCCCATACATCGCTTTCATTTTCAGCGGTTACTTCAACTGGAGCTCTCTTGATACTTGAATGGTAAGTATGATTATAACTGTGTAACAACTGATCCAACACGTCTAAATAGCGGTAGGTATGATTATGGGTAAAATATTTCCACATTTTCGTTTTCAAAGTTCGGTTAAATCGCTCCACGACAGATGCTTTCGTATTGTTATTCGTTGTAAAAAACCGCACGCCTTCTTCTTTCAAAAATTTTTGAAAAAGTCTGTTTTGATACTCTTTTCCGTCATCCGATTGCAGGGACTTGGGTTTCCTCGTTGCAAAAATAGACCGGAACGCCTTTACAATATCTTCACCCCGTTTTTGCTTCAAAGGGACCGCCCACGCAAATTTAGACAGAATGTCTATACAAGTCAGGATGTAGCGGTGCCCTTGATTGAACTTTTGCAAACTGCCGAGATCCACTAAGTCGGTCTGCCACTGTTGATCGATTGAATACACTATCACTCGATTGGTCGGGAACTTTCTTCGAACAGGTTTGTGCAACGTGTATGCATCGACTCCGCTCAGCCAGTCCTGAATCTTCTTCTTCGAGATTTTGCCTTTGGCAGCACGAAATAAGGCATTTACACCACCAAAACTTCCTGCGTGACTTGGATTCTGATACACCTCCATCGTTACAACACAAAATTTTATTATGACTCACATTCACACGAAAGCGCATCATATCTTCCTCGTACGAAGATACTTTACAGAATGAGTCACTAGTGCAACGCCTCTCTTTATATACCTTTTAAGTGCACTCACAAGCATAGCTTGATAAATAAAACCCTTATCCACTTATCAAGCCGTGAAACTATTTTACCTTCGGTTCAAATCTAACCCCTGCAAAAATTCGAAAAAATTTTGAAGTCCCCAAAATTGTGAAAAAAATACTAAGTCCGTAAATTTAAGAAAAAATTCCCCTTCTCCCCGATAGATGGCACCACCAAACCTCATCCAAGATGATATCCAAAGTTTCTATTCTTCCGGTGGCAACGTAAAGTTTTTTATTCTTCCGGTGGCAACGCTCTAAAAGTTTCTATTCTTCCGGTGGCAACACCCCCCTCGTCTAAGATGATGACTAAGTAGTGTAAAAAGGACACGTTCACCTGCACGGTGGTGGCGTAGAGGTGTCAGGGTGGAGGCGCGCCTCCACCCTACGCCACAATACGCCACTACGCCACCACCGTGCAGGTGAACTGTCCTTTTTACACTACTATGGTGGACGATATAACTAGCTCTTTTAAATTACTTACAGTTCTGAAAGTTAGTATATATATATATATATATATATATATATATATGTATATATTGAAATGTGTCAACTATATTAAAACTTATCGAAAAATATTTAAATGAAAAATAAATTGAAAAATATAAACATTTTGAACATTTCTAATTGTTCCATGCTAATTAGTTTTTTAAATTTTGCTTTCGATATTACACTTTTATATTTTATTAATATATGCTAAACTTAAATGGATATTACTTTGTGTACTGATTCATAAGAAAAAAATTTTTAGAATATTTTTTGGCTTAAATATTAAATATTTGCGTAAAATTTCAGCATTTAAACAGAAAAAACAACAAAAAAAAACTAAAATTAATTTAGCAATTAATCTGCAGAGTAATACCAAATGTGTTTAGAATATATTGTTAAACTATAATAATTTCAAATTTAGCAAAAAATTAAAAAATTAGTTGACATAAACGTTTTAAATTTTTTTCAAATGATAATAGTACTAATAAATTAAAATTGCGAATTTTATCTTTTTTACTTTCTTTGATATTCAATAGAAGAAAGTATTGGATTCGTAAAAATTTTCGACTTCGGGTTTTTGATGGATTTACACGTTTTGAGAACTGTAGAACACGATTTGACCATTTTTAGAAAATGTATCTCTCTCTCTCTCTCTCTCTCTCTCTCTCTCTCTCTCTCTCTCTCTCTCTCTCTCTCTCTCTCTCTCTCTGTGTGTGTGTGTGTGACAAAATTTTGTGCAACTGTATCTCAGGAATTACTGCACAAAATTTATACAAATTAGTATGTAGTAACACCTTGTATCATTTAGGGATGCTACACTAAGCTTTTCGTTGAGCTGAAGCAAATGGTTCGTGTACAGAGACACTCAAAATTATTCAAGTGCATTACATCTATGGGGGAAATTGCAGGTAAGTAGAGTTTAACATCTATAAACTGCACTAAACAAAATGAAACGAATATATATTTTGCGTAATAGAGATAGTCAACTCGGGGGGGGGGGGAGGGAAATGTGTATGTAGGAGTCCCCCCTCGAGGGGAGTAAACTTTCATGATGGGTATCTTTCAAAAGAGCTCGCCAATACCTTTAAAACGAATGCTTGAACCATCGATCTGCGATAATTTAAACTAAAGTTATTATTTTTTTTTTAATGTGATATTGAGAATAAAATTGACTTTTTTTGAATATTTAGTGTTATACTACTTCTCTAAAATTGGAAATCAACTGCATTATCATGGAAGACAGTTTTTTAAATTAATAGTGAACTTGTATAGGAAAATATAGAAGAAAGTCATGTGGTAGCCACAACATACTAGTTTTAAGTAAACGTTTTAGAGAAATTTTAATATACTTAATGCTGATTCTTATCAATATATATATATATATATATATAAACTTTCACAATTCATATATGATAATTAAAATTTTGATTTTTAACGTCCACCATTCCCCTAATATACTTAAAAAAAAAAAAAAAAAAAAAAAAAAAAACTTAAATGATAGGTTTTAATCTGCTATATAAACTGGTGTTAAAAATTAAAGGAACAACCTCTTTTCCCTTTTTTTTTTTTTTTTTTTTTTTTTGCGCATAACTTTTAAACAAGTCAACATGTGAGCATAAAATTTGAATGGCATGTTAATTATCATATTATTAATCGAATTTTATATAACTTTAGCATAAGTTATAATTTTTAAACTAATAATTATTTAATTTTTCTCAAACGTAAGCTTTGGAAAAAATTAAAAATTTTAACAATTTTAAAAAGAAAATAAAAAATAGTGGTAAGGATACATTACAGTTAGGTGAAGACGGATCCCAGAAAAATGGGTAAAGGAAAAATGGGTAACGGAAAAATGGGTAACGGAAAAATGGGTAAGCGGAGAAAAGGGTAATGAAAAAATGGGCAAGCGGAAAAAAGGGTAACAGAAAAAGGGTAAGCGGAAAAATTGGTAACGTAAGAATGGGTAATTTGCGAATTGCTACTTGCGAATCATATACTGAAATTGCCCCAAATTATGCCATAGAGTTAAACTATGTTTCGAAGACATTTCATCTTTGTTACTGATTAATTATTTCACCGTCAGTTAAAAATTTATTATTTTAAGAGGGCTGAATATGGTATGAGAAATCTTTCTCAGGATCCTTTTCAGTTTAAAAAAATAATAAATAAAATAAATAAATAAATAAATTGAGCTTTCATTTATTAATTTATTCAGGTATTTACTATTTATGAGATTTTAATTATTTTTTAAAAGAAATCATAATGTTAAAATAATAATTATAATAATAATTGAAAAAAAAAAAAAAAAAGAAGAAGAAGAAGAAGAAGAAAAAGAAGAAGAAAAAGAAAAAGAAATGAAAGAAAATGTTGGATAGAGAGCAGTGTAGAATGGAACTATTTTTATTTTTCGGGCAGAGATAAATAAAAAAAACTCCTTTTGAGTTAAGCGATGGGAGTTGTTTGACTGGAATGGAATTCCTTTTCTTAGAAGCGTTCTCTAGCTTTTATCATACTTCGGAAAGTCATTGAATTACCTTCCCCTCTATAGCATAAATGAATTTAGGTAAAAATGGCAACGGAAATAATGGCAACGATAAATAGTACATAAAAAAGGGTAACAAAATAAAGGGAAAACGAAAAAGGATAATTTGAGAATTCTTACTGGCAAATTATATGCTAAAAATATCTCAAGAGTAAAATATATTTCATCTTTGGTACTGATAACATTTTTCGCCGTCAGATATAAATGTGTGTATATATATATCAGTACAAAAACCCTTAACGAGTTAAAAGTTTGTGACGCAGCTACTTTATCACTATAAGAATTTGAAATATGGGTCTTAAAAATAATGATATCAAGTTTTAAGTGACGCTCTTCTATTAGTTAAAATATACATAGATTTTCTTATTTGATCATTCGCTTTTTTCTTTTATTTATATTTACAATGCAAACATAATATTTTTAACTTCAAGATAAGACAAATATATAAAATATACTCACTGATGCTTTTTCATTTTCATTTCAATTTCAAAATAACAGTTTTAAAAGGAATGATATAAAAATTCCAGTCACGCCTCGGTGTCATTTTAAAAGATTTGTTTTTAGATTCCATTAAAATTACCTTTGTTTTGTCTGATAAAGTATATTTACACATTCAAACAGTGCTTTTAATTTTTAAATATACTGTCAAATAATCACACTTTCACTGAGTTTGCATTATAAATAAAAATTATTTATTTCAATAAATCGATTTGTCTTTTGCGTCACGCTATCCAAAACTGTGAGTAAAATATATGTAAATGTTATTTTGTATCATAGTATCCAACTAAGTGAGAATTTCTGCAAAGAGACAGTGTGATGCAAAGAAAACATTTGCACAAATTTTACTTGCAGTTTTGGATAGCGTGACGCAAAAGACAAATCGATTTATTGAAATAAATAATTTTTATTTATAATGCAAACTCAGTGAAAGTGTGATTATTTGACAGTATATTTAAAAATTAAAAGCACTGTTTGAATGTGTAAATATACTTTATCAGACAAAACAAAGGTAATTTTAATGGAATCTAAAAACAAATCTTTTAAAATGACACCGAGGCGTGACTGGAATTTTTATATCATTCCTTTTAAAACTGTTATTTTGAAATTGAAATGAAAATGAAAAAGCATCAGTGAGTATATTTTATATATTTGTCTTATCTTGAAGTTAAAAATATTATGTTTGCATTGTAAATATAAATAAAAGAAAAAAGCGAATGATCAAATAAGAAAATCTATGTATATTTTAACTAATAGAAGAGCGTCACTTAAAACTTGATATCATTATTTTTAAGACCCATATTTCAAATTCTTATAGTGATAAAGTAGCTGCGTCACAAACTTTTAACTCGTTAAGGGTTTTTGTACTGATATCATTACTTTTTAGAGGTTATTGATCAAAAAATTAAAACGAGTCGTTCCGGCTCATAGGAAGGTTAGGTTGATTTATCTTTTCTTATGAAGATGCCACCATCTTTTTTCAAAATGACAGCTACAATTTATTAATGAACTTGGTAGATTTATTAAAGAGGTCTATTTACATATGGAGTTTTAAGCAAATCGGTTCAAAAGTTATTGTGATAATTTTCAAGTGGCCACCATTTAGAAACAAAGGACAGAGTGACTGAGATGCCCAGTGAACTTATCAAAGATATTTGAATATGTCAACTGTGCAAATGCGATTCAAACTGATTCCATATTACAAAAGTTATTGTAATAAAAAAATTTTAAGTGGCCGCCACTTGGAAACAAAATGGTGGAGCAAGTTGCCTAGCAAACTTTTCCAAGATATTTAAACTGTATTAAATTCACTCCCCAACTTTGATCTGAACCCAGTGGCGCCAATTATGTGGGGGCTTGAGCCCCCCCAGAAAATTTTCTGTAAGGGATCAGCCCCCCCAGAAATTTTGAATACTGATTCTCTATTAAACAAGAAATTCTTTCCTCTATTTCTTATTTAGTTTTTTACTAAAATCATAGCTGTAAAGCAGTGGCGGATTTACGGGGGGGGGGGGGGGCTAGGGGGCTGAAGCCCCCCCCCCCAAAACACTGACATTCACAATTAAATATTGCAATTGTAAATTTTTTATTGGTCTAGAATAACACTTTGAAAAATCTTAGCCCCCCTCAAAATTCAAGTTCTGGATCCGCCACTGCTGTAAAGTAAGGTTGTTGCAATTGAAAATGGACATAAATCGACTAAGAAAAAAAGAAAGAAAAACAAGAGAGGCTGAAAGTCTCTGTATGGGGCGCGGGGTGAGTTCAGAGGAAGATGATTCCCTTTACTGTGCTACACTTATGGTTTGTGCATGAGGAGCAAAAGTTTTCAGAAACATCGATGCAAAGTAATATAACTATTTTTACAAAAGTTACTGCCATATAAATTCGATTTACATAAACTAAATGGCAAAGATTATGATGGCATTTTCAGGTCCAGTTTTGGGGCCCTTTGCTACTCAGAGCCCCTGGCACGTGCCCCTGTGTTAATCAGGCCGTTGTTTGTGTGTGCATATGTTCTTTTCCTTGGGTAAGCGTGTGTACATTATTACACCATATTTGATGACCTTGTATTAGAAATGTGATGCCCCCCACCCTCAAAAAATAATCTTGGCTACGGCCTTGGTTCGAGCCCCCCCAGAAATTTTTCAAAGTCGGCGCTGCTGTCTGAACCAGTTTAGTATTCTAAAAGTTATCGTTGTGGCATATTTTCAAGTAGCAGCCTGATTTCAAGTGGCTGCAACTTGGAAACTAGATAAATGTTGGAACAAAATTCATCCAAGATATTTGTGTGATAAGTTCAATGTCCAACTTAAATTGATTCAGTATTTCAAAAGATGAGAAAATTGCATATATTTCGGTAATCAGATGCAAAAATTATGTAATCAGAAAACATACGCCAAAAAAAGGCATAAATCTCGATGATTTTTGACTCAATATATGTATTTAACATCTGTGATATCACTTTTCAGAAATAGCACGAATTTCGTCCATTATAGCAGTGAAAATATTTGCCTATCTTTATTTAGTGAAAAAGAGAAACAATCGCTATTTGAGCAATTAGCCATGATAAAGGTAAATTTTGTTAATAAGACATGAAACGATGGATTTCGACCCAGTGGCAGAAACACCGCGACATAGTTACGGACACAGAAAAGCGGCTTGCGGACAGTTTTTGTCTGCAACTTTCGAATAACAATTCACTTAAAAAAACTTCTGTATAAAAACTAAAACTAATACTTTTATTATTTATAACTAGCCGCCTTCGGCGACCAGCTGGTTCGCTATCCCTGAAAAATCCGACTTTACGAAATTCCAGCTCGGTGGCGCCTGCGGCGCCTTTTTCCCGTATCAGGTCTAATAACAGCTTATTGATATATCGTGAAAATAGCTTATCTAAATCGCAGTAAACTCCCGTGCGGTAGCGCCTTCGGCGCTGATATTTCAAATTTCTAACTTTAGCTAAGTCCCGCTCGGTGGCGGCTGCGGCGCCTTATCCCCGTTTTAGAACTTACAACACCTTCCTCGCTCATTGGAATTTGAAATATTGAAATTTTAAAATATAGCAGCGCCATCTGGCGGTAGAAATTTCTGTAATATATTGTTCAATTCCAAATCAACAAAGCTTTCAAATGATGTATTACTTATGAAAATATTTTAATTAGTAGCTGAGATACAAAAGAAAACCTAAAAATGAAACCTTAAAACGTGTAAATCGGGTAAAATCTCGAATAATACTTTCGATAATATAAAAGAACTTTAAAATATCTTTCGAATGATGTATTAAAAATTATATAATCATAATTAGAATTTGAAATTTTAAAATATTTCAGCGCCATCTGGCGGTAGAAATTTCTGTAATCTACTGTTCAATTCCAAATCAACAAAGCTTTCAAATGATGTATTACTTATGAAATTATTTTAATTAGAAGCTGGGATAAAAAAGAAAACTAAATACCTTGCCTTAAAATCTTAATATGCCAACCAATTTCAAACGCTGCAACTCTTTTTTTTTTTTTTTTGCCTTTTTTCCCTGTTCCTCAAGCCCTCCCTAATAATCGTACTCTTTCAAAAATATTCACAATCGAATTATCGGGCATTAAAACTACATACTACGAAATTCGACTACTGCAAATACTGCAAAAAAATAAAAGAAGACAATCTTTTTCCAATAAATATGTCATTTTTTTAATTATTCATATATTTTCATGAAAATTGAACAGTAGCTTTATAATATGCTGTCTAGGCCGAATATTAATTCAAATGTAACGTGAATGAAAATTTGAAAAAAATTGAAAATTGCAATTTTTCCCCCCAGTATAAAACACATGATATCTTAATTGATTACAACCATTTCCGGTTTCATCACAGACATCACAGACAGTTGTCTCGTATGTGTTTTGTTTCCGATCGAGATCTCTTAGAAAATCGTCTGCCGGTTGCCAACTAAATTTCATAGTTTAGTTAATTTTAAAAAATCTAATTGACGTATCGATAAGCCGCTTGCACTCTTAGATTCGGAAAAAATTCCCCTTTCATTTGGTACCAAATTCGTAATGATCGGACTAATATTTCTAATTTATTTTCCATTTTTTCTGCTTTTAACTCCGTTAAAATATCTACTTTTATGCAATCTCGGTGAATTCTGAGTCACTGAGATCGCTTTTTGATTAAGACATAGGTCTACATTTTAATTAATATCTCCGCAACTAATTAAAATTTTTAAATTCTGTTTTGACTATCCCCTCGGGCAGGCTTCTGAGCACCCGTATGTCAAATTTTGTAGTTCTGCGTTCAGTAGGGGCTGAACGTATAGATGCTCAGACAGACAGACAGACAGACAGACATCCTCTTTTATTATTATAGATTATCTATATTGTGTTGTGTCAAACATTGCTATAAAATATTTAATTGAATGAGATGAATTGAATGAGTACACACAATTGTTTATACTATATTGTCCTGCAGTAAAATTGTATTCGTGTATTGTTGCACGATATCACCTGATGTTACCCCCCCCCCCAATCACCTTTCAGGCTTTTTGAGTGTAAGCCATTTTCACCACTGATTAACACAAATTTTGCAGACAGATTATGAAATTTTAAAAGCCTGTCACAGACAGCTACGAAACTTTCTGCCACTGGGGATTTCGATAATTCACTGCAAAAATATTATGTTGTTTTGTAATGAATTAACAGCTTATTTCGTACTTTGAAAGATTAAAAGTAAATGTTATCGGTTAAACGATCCCGTATTGTACATAGACTTTTGTGTTGCGTATTTCTGCAATGTATAAATAATAAAAAAAGTAATTTTATTATTGTTTTGTGAAATAATCTCATATCTCAGCAATCATTTTTTAAAAACATACAAAATTTAATAATTAGCAGTGAAATTCCAGTGGCAGAAAGTTTTGTAGCTGTGTGCGACAGGCTTTTAAAATTTCAAAATCTGTCTGCGAAATTTGCCTGTAATCAGGGATGAGAACGGCTTACACTCAAAAAGCCTGAAGCTGATAGCAGCAATCTTTGGGGGAGAGAGCTTAACAATAGTGGTGATCTCGTGCAACAATACACAAATACAATTTTACTACAGAACTATAGTAATAAACAATCATAAAATAATAAGTTGAACTCATTCAATTAAATATTTATAGCAATGTTTGACACAACACAGTATAAATAACAAAAGTATTAGTTTTAGTTTTGATACAGAAATTTTTATAAGTGAATTATGAAGTGGAGGAGAAGTTTTGGAGCAGTTTTAAAAGAAATTAGCACTTTTCTATGTCCCCGTAGAATCTTAGTAACAGGGGAAAAGAATATGCATATGCTGTCTATCAAGAGAGATATAGGTTGCTTAGGTCGCCGTTGTTAAGTACTGTTTTGTGTGTTCCTACCAAGGCACCTATATGGGGGCGAATTTAGGTAAAAATGGCAACGGAAAAAATGGCAACGGAAATAATGGCACCGGAAATAATGGCAACGGAAATAATGGCAACCGGAAATAATGGCAACAGGAAATAATGGCAACGGAAATAATGGCAACGGAAAAAATGGCAACGATAAATATACAAAAATGGGTAACAAAATAAAGAAAAACGAAAAAGGATAATTTGAGAATTCTTACTGGCGAATAATATGCTAAAAATATCTGAAGAGTAAAATATATTTTATCATTGGTACTGATAGCATTTTTCGCCGTCAGATATAAATGTGTATATATATATATATATTTATAGTTTCCTTATTATATATATATTTATATAAGGGCTCTGAATATTTGAATCATTCATTTTCCAACTTTTTTCGGTTTTAAAGAAGAAATTTTAGCCTTTATTAATATATTTATTCACGTATTCAGTATTTGTGCGATTTTATATCAATGTTAGTTATTTAAAAAATAAATAAAATAAAATTAATGGTTAAATTAAAGAAACTAAAGAATTGTGGATGGGTGGAGATTGGAGGCTAATTTTAATTTTTGAGCATGGATAAACAAGAAGGCTTTCTTTGTGTAGACAATGACAGAATTAGGAGGTAAATGTTTTTCCTAGAAGCGTTCTCCAGTTTTTTCTTTCATCTGGCAATGCCATTGAGTTACCCTCTGCTTTTGTTCTTTTGTATTCTCACCTCACAGTTCACAATCATAATCTATGTAGTGGCCCTTCTCCTTATAGCCCTACTTAAGACTACTATATAACTACTCTTTGAACACTGAAGAGATAAGGAAGATTTTAAAGGGACAGAATTTATGTTTCCTTCCTTTCAGATACAGAAAACAGAAAACCCTCCTTAAATTCTTTACAGATGTTAAAATCTTGCTTTCTTTTCTAGAAGAATCTTGTCGTCGTATAAAAAGATGTAAAAAAATGAACACAAAAGTGTATTATACAATACGCCTTTTTGAAAGGTTTGACATAAAATATTAAAAAGACATACAATCGAAATTTTAATATGCAATTTTGATTCGTAAAAATTTAGTCTAGACAAGTGAATTTTTACGTAATATTATTACATAAAATAATAATTAAGAATAGTATTTTAAAATTTTTAACGTTTTCAATGGTAGATTTAGTTTTTTATTTAATAGTAGTATTTAATGAAGTATTATGAATTTATAATTTTTTAATATAATAATTAAATTTAATACTCATTACGATTGCTTACCTTAAGTAGAAATAATAATAATAATAATAATAATAAGTGATGATTACATTGAAGATAGGCATTAATTACAGAATATCTTTTATAATCATCTGAAGCACTGATTTTCTATGAATAGTAAATTTAGCATCACAGATTAATTTATTGTGTTTTTATTTTCTTTTATATTCAATAGAAAGTATTGGATTCAGAAAAATTTTCAGCTTCCGGTTTTCGATGGAATTACATGTTTTGAAAGATACAGAAATTGATTTGACCATATTTAGAAAATATATGTCGGTCTGGGATCCTGGAAAAAAAAGGGCACCGGTAATAAAGGCACCTTTTCACTTCGCAAATTGCAAAATAATAAATATCAAATAATGAATTTCAAATTACATTTTTAGAATTTCATTTGATTTGGTACACCATTCATTTATTTTTTGTTTGAGAAAAGGGGGAGGGGGAATTAGCAGAAAGTTGAAAGAAAACAATTGTTTTTATACCACCTTCTTACCGATTTTAATGAAATTTTGTATATTCACGTACAATTTGTGACTATCACAATGAGTGTATTATATACACGGTGGGGGGGGGGAGCAGATGGAAATAAAAAATATTCTTTTTAAAAATACCTATTATAGATTTTTTTTAAAAAAAGTTGTATAATCACGTACAATCAGGGACCAATTTACTCACTTGGAGGCCCAGGGCACTCAAGTTCAATGGGCTCTTTTCCTCATGCTTTAATATTACAAAAAACAAAACAAATCGCATATTTTTGATTCACGTGTCTAAAAATTCTCTCCACTTTTCATTTTATCGCTGCGAGCCTGAGATTTAGTTAACCTGTAAGAGTTTGGAATGCAGTATCAGTAGTATGCAGTTGTATTTGCGTTTATTGAAAATATTGCAATTTTTTCAATGAAATGATAGTTTTCTTGAAAGATCATACCGCTGATTTATATAACAGTACAGTAACACCTCCATCCATTGACGAAAAAACAAAAACCAACGACCACTATAGCAAAATTTGAAAAATTTTCATTTTTAGTATATCTACGTATATTTAATGTATGATGGACTTTCTTGGAGGCCCCCTCAGTGTAAGGGTCCAGGGCACATGCCCCTAATACCCTGCCTTAAATCAGGCACTGCGTACAATTTGTGAAACAATAATTGTAAGTTTCAGACATACTTGGAAGATGGGGAGTTAAAGAAGGGGGGGGGGAGGAGGGCAGAGAAAAATAAAATGATTTTTTATATCACCATTTTACCGATTTTAATGATATATTCTACAACTATCACTTACTTTTAATGACGATCACAATGAATGTATTATATACCTGGGGGGGGGGGGGCAAGGGAGCGCAGATGGAAGTAAAATATATTATTTTTTAAACTACCCTATTATCGATTTAAAATATATATATATGTATATACAACGTACTGTTTAAGAAAAATTACAGTAAGTATTACACATATCTGAACAGTTCACTAAGGGAGGAGGGGGGGGGGGAGAAGAGTGAAGTAAATGGTTATTTTTATATCACCATGCTACTTATTTATATGAAAATTTGTACTATCAATTACATTTTATTAAAATTATAATGAAAGTTACCTACAGTTGATGAGGGTAGGGGCTGGGGGGGAGGGGGGGGCAGATGAAAATTAAAATAACCTTTTTAAACAACACTTATTATTCACTTCTTTTCATTGACATTTTGTGTAAATATCACTTAATATTAATAAAAAATTACAGTGAAGTTACACATGTCTGGGGAGGGCGGGGGGGGGGGGGGGCACAGAAGAAAAGAAAATGAATGTTTATATCACTATATTTTTCATTTTAATAAAATTTTTTATAAATATCACTGAATATTTAGGAAAATTTACGCTGATTGTTATGTATATCTTGAGAGCTAAGGGGAGGGAGTAAAAGATAAAAATGATTGTATAAGTATCACAATGTTAAGGATTTTAATTAAAATTCTAAAAACTATCACCTACATTTAATGAAAATTTTCAAAGAGTGTTACATATATCTAGGAGAAAGGTGGTGCTGAGGAAAAAAAAAATGCTTTAAATCATTTTGTTTACATTTTTAAGAAATTTTGCATAAATATCTCTTATTGTTTATCAAAAATTGAAGAGAAGAGGGTTTCACTACCCGGTGAGAACTAAGGGCTAATATATTTTTGTACCATCTTGGTACCGATTTAATGAAATTTCCTAGAAATATTACTTACCGTGTATAAAACATTACAGTGAGGTTAAGTATCAGTTTCTTTCTCTTCCCGAGTTAGTACGCAAAAATTCAATGTATGATTTAAATCTGAAAAATGTTACTAAAAAATGAAATGTTTTTAATCCGTCTCTTTTGCCATCCCCCACCCCCCACGTAGAAATAAAAAAATTACTCTCTCGTTGATGTTTAGCATGAGTTTTACAAGGAGAAATTAAGAAAAGTGCCCTTTTTTCCGGCTCACGGAAAAAAGGGCACTTTTCTTTATTGTTTCTACTAGGGGAAGGGGGAGGATGGGACAGATTTAAAAAAAAAAAAAAAATCTATTTCAGAATAATCATTTACCAATATTTTATATTAACTTTTAATTAATGTCTGATCTGAACATTGAATTGCATTTTTGCGTATTAACTTAGAAACTGAAAGATACTGCGATACATAGCCCTCCCTAAAAATTTTCATGAACAATAAAGGACTTTTATACAAAATTTCCTATAAATATGAAGCAGTATAATTTAAAACAATCGTATTTTTTTTCTCTACCTCCTTGTCCCCCATGTATAGGTAACACTCACCGTAATTTTTCATTAAAAGTGGGTGATCATTGTTAATATTTTAATTAAAATTGGTAACATTGTGATATTCATACAAGCCTTTTTCTCCTCTGCCCGTATAACCCCCAAGATATGTTTAACAATCAGCGTAAATTTTCCTAAAAATTAAATGATATTTATAATAAATTTTAGTAAAATGCAAAGCACAATGATATAAAGCATTATTTGTATCTTTATATCTCCAGAACTCTCCCCCCCCCCTCACCCAGACATACGTAACACTCACTGTAATTTTTCATTAACAGTAAGCACAAAATGTCACAAAAAAAAAAAAAAAAAGAAAAGAAAAGATAATAAGTGTTGTTTAAATAGATTTTGTTTTTCCTCTGCCCCCCCCCTCCCCACCATCATCACACACATACTCGTACCCCTTTTTAACGACAAGTAACTTTCATTATAATTTTAATAAAAAGTAAGCGATAATCAAACAAAGTTTCGTACAAATAGCTAGTAATATAAAAACATAGTGCATAAAAAAGTAGCATAGTGATAAACAAGCATAGTGATATAAAAACAACTCCTTTTTTTATCCTGTCCCCTCCAGAGATATGTGTAACACTCACTGTAATTTTTCTTAAACAGTAAGTGGTATATACACAAAGATTTATTCAATTCGGTACTAGGGTAGTTAAAAAAAAAAAAAATTCATTTCCATCTGCAACCCTCCCCCCCCCCCTCAGGTATATAATACACTCATAAAAAGTAAGTGATAGTTATAGAATATATCATTTAAAACGGTAAAATAGTGATATAAAAAGTCATTTTATTTTCCTCTGCCTTCCCCTCTCTCTTTAACCCCCCACCCCAAGTATGTCTGACAATTACTGTAATATTTTCACAAATTGTACGTGATTACACAAAGTTTTTTTTTTTTTTTTTTTTTTTTTTTTTTATCGATAATATAGGAAAATATAGAAGAATGTCTTGTGGTGGCTACAACATATTATTTTTTTTCATTAATTAATTAATTTATGAAATTGAGAATTTTTTGACAATTTAATTTCTCATATTGGCATGGAGTATGTTTAATCATAATATGCACCGCAGAGTATTAGAATTCATTAATTGTAAGAAAGAAACGGCTTAGTCATTATCTATAAACAATTTAATTTTGAATGGAATTAAACTTATAATTTCTAATAAAAGTTTGGTAATGTAGCTAAAAGAAATTGATTTTGCACTGAAACATAAAAGTGGAGTTAAACTATTTTATATCATAAGATTACACTGCATTAGTAAAATTATAACAAATTAATTAAATGTAATATTTGTTATAACATTAAGATTGTTATTTTTATATAATCATTGATTAAAATAACTTTTTATTTTAAAAATAATTTGAAGGGGGTAGTTTAGGTGTTAAAGCCGATTGAGGACATAAGAGACGACGATCATGATCTGGGATCGAACCCGGCACCTCCTGTCTACCAGTTTGGAGAGCAGAACTGCTCGGCTTATTAATTAAAAGTCCAAATAATCTTATTCAGCGATTTCAACTAAGTTAGTTTTAATAAATTATATTTTTAATAAATAAATTAGTGTTTTTAATTGGAATATTTCATTAAATAATTTTTTAACTAGCTGTATATATATATATATATAATTGTTCATAGAAACTAAATATTTTAATATTAAAAGTGTTTTAAAATAATTTTTTCTACTAAAAGCAGAAAAAAATGTAGTAATCTCAGCTAATTTAATTATTAAAATTTATATTTTTGATAATTATTTTAGTTTTTAGATAATTAATTTAGTCATTCTATTAAAATTTTTAGAATAAAATAATTTTAATTCTATCTTTAACTACCTTTTTCCTCATAATTATTCACAGTAAATAAAATCTTTTAATAATAAAAGTATTTTAAAATAATATTTTCTATTGAAAGCAGAAAAAGTTGTATTAAGGAGTCACACCTAATTTAATTATTAAAATTTACATTTTTGATAATTCATTTAGTTCTTAGACAATTAATTTACTCTTTCTTTTAAAGTTTTCTAAATAAAATAGTTTTAATTAGATCCTTATTCCTATAATCAATTATAGAAAAAAATATTTTTATGTTTAAGAACATTTTGAATTTATTTTTTCATTTTAAGGCTTAAACAACAGTATTAAGCAATTTGAACTAATTTAATTATTAAAAATTTATATTCTTAATAATTGAATTATATTTTATAAATATGTATTATTAAATCATTTTTTAATTATTATTTTTTTTATATGTAATCATATGTGTATATATATATACGTAATACATCTAATTATTAATTTCATTGTTGGTATTTTCATCTTTCTCTCATTTGCTGAGTATTGTAAAGGACTTAAATTATTTATTATATATATATATATATATATATATATATATATAATGAATAATTTAATTCCTTTACTACACTCAGCATATTAAAGAAAGATGAAAATACCAACAATGAAATTTAAAATAAGATGTATTACGTATAAAGTTATTGTCACGATTATCATTTAATTAAAATACTCTGAGTAGTAAAAACATGTTAAAGTACTTACGCATAACAGAAATGACGTATAAGATATATATATATATATATATATATATATATATATATAAGTTTTTTAATTAAAAATATTTTGATGGTTGCGGTTTAAGCATTAAAACCTATTGACAACATACGGGTCCTAAGCCTGGGTGAAATGACTTTCATAAGAGTTATTTCTAAGGAGCCTGTCCTTGATATATGCGATTTTCAGAAAGAAAAAAAAAAAAAAAAAAAAAGAATATGGAAAATTCTGAATGTCTAGGATGACAAACGAGACCTTGGATCGAACCCGCAATTCCAATCTATTAGGGCCCACCAGCGGCAGAGCGGTTCTGTGCTCAAAGCTGGTTGACGTGAGGTTCCGGATTCGATCCCAGGTCCTCATTCGTGGATCTAGCCGTTCGGAGTTTTCCATGGTTTTCTCAGAAATTTGGAAAAATATGGGCTAGGACTCCTTAGAAAGACCTCCACGGAAGGTACTCCCCCTCGGGCCAAGGACCTTAGAATAGTCAAACGGCTTTATTCCCAAACACCAACAATAAAACCAGTCTATCAGCTTGGAGAGCAGAACCAGTCGGCTACTGAAATAGGCATTTTAATTAAAAGTTTTAAAAAATGTATTAAGTAATTTCACCTAATTTAATTATAAAAAATTATATTTTTAATAAATAAATTATTGTTTTTTAATTAGAATATTTTAATGAATGATGTGATTTTTTTAAACTAGCTATTATTATTATTATTATTATTATTATCGTTCAGAGAAAATAAATTGTTTTAATAATATTAAAAGTATTTTAATATAGATTTTACTATTAAAAGCTAAAACAATAATACTTTCCAAGTTTTTTAATTTTTTCCTTTCCTTATTTTTTTTTTTAAATTATTTTCAGGAAAAAAAAATATATTTTTATATTAAAAGTATTTAGAAATAGATTTTTCAATTAAAAGCTCAAATAGTTCTATTGAACAAATTAATTTTATTATTAATCATTTTGATTTTTAGTAAATGCCGTCATTTTGAATTATATTTTTATATTAAATAATATATATATTTTTTTCCTATAATCTGATATAGAAAAAAATATTTTTACATTGAAAGTATTTTAATACAGATTTTTCAGTTAAAAGCTACCACATAATATCTATTTATATAACAAGCAATAACAATGGTTAAATCTCAGCAGAAATGTAAAACTTGTTAAAAATATTGGAGAAATGAAAGTACATAGCTATTTACCCCCACCTTTTGCCTACATTTTAAAGCACTTGCGGAATCATTTGTCAATGTTTATCTCAGTGACGCCACGTGCGCCTGCTCTATTCCATAATTTGAAAGCAAACAAGTAAATCTTATCTTCAATTTCAAAATATACATGACTGTTGATGATATTGTACGGATTTTATTGGGAGTCAATTGTATTTAGTAGTTCGCAAACTACTTTTTTCCGTTCAGCCCACACATCAATCACTCACACACACACATAAAAACATTTCTCTTTATAGATAATTGCACCTTTACCCATTTATCAAGTTATTGTTACCAATTTTACCGCTGTCTTTTTTCCCCTGCTGCCACTTTTTCCGGTTGCCATTATTTCCGTTGCCATTATTTCCGGTTGCCATTATTTCCGTTGCCATTATTTCCGTTGCCATTATTTCCGGTTGCCATTTTTTCCGTTGCCATTTTTTCCGTTGCCATTTTTACCGAGCACCATGGGGGCTCTAGAGTTCCTACCAAAGAGCATCTAAGACGTCATACATGGGTAGCGCATTGTCGCAGGCGAAAAATGTCCGTAAATTGCAGACAAAGACTGTCTGAAAGTTGTGGGCAATTTTTTTTATTAGTACAGAGACAGACAAAGAGTGTTCGAAAGTTACGGACTAATTGTTTTATTAGTGCAGACAAAAACTGTCTGCAAGCATTTATTCTGTGTCCGCGACTATGTCACCGTGTCACGGTGTTTCTGCCACTGGGGTGAAATAATAGTCTATATTAGCAATTAGTTGCTATTGCATAATTTTAAAAAATAAGCGGTAAAATGATTGATTCCATATTTCAGCAAATTTATTGCATACATCGGATATTGTCTTTGCAAAAAAGGGCGAATTTCATTGATTAACATAGAGATAAAGCCTATTTCAGCAAACAATTAGGATTAAAATAACCTTATTAAGCAACGGCGAAATGATTGCGTGTTTCAATAATCAGCCACAAAACATCGTGAATTTCAGAAATCACCTTTGAAAAGATTTCAAATTTTATCGATTAACGCCGAATTAATATCGTATTTTAGCAATTAGTTGCACTTAAGCATAAATTTTTGACAGTTAATAGTAAAATGATCCCGTATTTCCGAATTAGGCTGCAAAATTATTGCATATTTCGGGATTCAGCTTTGAGAAAAGCATAAATTTCATAGATTAGCGGCGAAATAATTGAGTATTTGGAGATTAAACTTTATAAAGAATACGAATTTCATCGATTAGGCGCAAAATAATACAGTGAATTTTATTAGTTAGCAGAGATATAATAGCGGTATTTGGGAATTAAATGTAAATTTTAACTATAAAAATTGACACCATAGTTAGTGGTGAAAATAATCCCGTATTTTCGAAATCAGCTGCAAAATTATTGTGTATTTCAGCATTCAGCTTTGAGAACAAAGTGCAAATTACGTCTATTATCGACGAAATAATTGAGTATTTGGGACATTTAACTTAAAAAACGCAGAAACTTTATTAATTAGCGATGAAAAAAATTATGCATTTTAGCGATCAATTGTAAAATTATCGCGAATTTTGGAAATCAGTCTTGAAATATGTTAATTTTATCGATAACTGGTGAAATTATAGCATATTTTAACAAGTGGTTGTGACTATATGTATAAATATTGTTAATTTCACATTTATTTTTGCACATGCTGTGCAGTTTTTTTTTTTTTTTTAAATAATAATGTATAGACCTTAAAAAAAAAAAAAAAAGATGATACCTATATGTACCAGATTGAACAAATATCGAGAGAGAAAAATAGATACCTACCATTCCTTATAGAATGTGTAATTTAATTATTTATGGGGGAAAATTCTTAGGGAATCTACATATTTAAAGCCTGCAACAACTTAAAAATATTATTGTAGATTACAATTAAAAAATTTTTAAATAAAATTATCTAAAAAATAAATATTTAGAAATTATTTAAGTAAAAATTCTTAAATTGCAAATTAGAAGTATTTTGCAACAAATATTTCACTGGCTCCTAATTATTTTAATTATACTTTTATGAAATTTCAGTTCTTTTGGTCAGTAGATTTTGAGCTACACTAAAAAACTAATATCACCAAGAGATTTAAGATTGAAAAAAAAAAAAAACATTAAAAAACTCAAAAGTCCCAATAAGTATAATTGCTAAGCATATTGACTAAATTACTTCAAATTTAGTATCCAGTTGTAAAATTTTCTCCAGGATCTAAAAGTCAAAATTGTGTATTCGTTGGAAATATAAATTTTAACATCGTTGCACACTATTCGAAAATCTGACTTCCAAACAGGGTTGTTGATTTTTTTATTTTTTTCAAAAAAATCGATTTTTTTTATTTAAATCAAGATTTAATTGATTTTTATTATGTATTCATACATTATTGTACAACATTTGTTTTTTATTATGTGTATATATATGCACAATATCCACACTATCAATCATTTTACTTAAATTATAAAAATATAAATAATAATCTATTTCTATAGAAAAAATCCATGTAGGCATTTATTACCAACATTTTTATTCAACATAATATCTTCATAATAAGAAGTAATTGTATAACAATCATAAATGCGGTAGTATGAGCCACTCAACTTCAGACTTTGACTTTGTAGCTACAATAATGTATTGAAATAAAGCAAAATTTTACTCACACTATTGAACACATAAAATAATTTTGGAAAAGGATAATTTAGTAGGAAATATGACATATAACTGAAGCAATGTATTAAGAGAAAAAAATCTTTACTCATAGTTTCTAATCAAAATTTAAAAAAAAAAATAAGGAATTAGGGAAGATTAAAAAAAAAAAAAAAAGATATCCTAAAAAATTTTTACTTAGGTTTAACAAATATCATTTGAATCAAGAAAATTTTTTCACACTTTACCCATTAACAATATTCATATTTTCATTACCATTTTAATACTTTCACTTTTTTTTTTTAATCTTTTTTTTTTACATTTAGTGGGTACAATTCATTAAAACAAGCAGTGACAGCAGCCTCGAATTGTATTTAATTGATTATATGTAGTTAAATTAAAATGTTATTATTTTTTAAAAACTTTTTGGAGCCTGCAGGGCTTTTTAAACAGTACAATGTAAACAATGCTATTATTTTTTAAATATCATATGAGCCAATGCTAAATGACATAAACTGGTATAAGAGCTAAATAAATAAGGAAATATTTTCTTTTTTAAATGTTTTTAGAAATTGCAGAAGTAGGAATTTCATAGTAAATATTAAATAATACATTGGGAAATTGAGAACTAAAAACTTTAAAATATATCCTTAAAGTGTTTGAGATAAATGAAGGCGGTAAAAACTGATAAAACCCGTTACACCATTGCACAGTAAGTATTATGCCAACCCTGTGGCAACTTGTACCGCTAAAACGCTCTAGAGTGATCCCTGGTAGCAGGAGTTGTTTATATTTAATGTCTACGGATATTCCACCTCCTTCCATGACTTAGCGGTAAGGTATATCTATATAGTTTTATTTTCTTAAAACTTACAATTAGTTTTTCATAAAATGTAATTACATGTTTCGTCTGTTATGAAGAACAAAAATGTTGTCAAATATAAACAAACCAGTGTTTCCACTACAGTCGCTTTTTATGCAAAATGCTAGACAGTTATCCAAAATATGATAATTAAAGAACATGATCACACATTTATACTAAAAAATTACATTAAATTCTATAATAATAATAATAAAAAAAATCTTTCACAAAAAAGTCACAATAGACAATTTGCACGTTTTCGGATTTTATTCTAATAGAAAATGAAAAGGTAAGAAAATAAATACATACATATTCATTACATGAATAATAATAAATACACAATAAATACATACATTTTCTTTATTTGAAATCTAATGTCTGATTTATAACAATTTTAACATCGCACTATTTACTGTACAGAGAAAACGCAGTATAATATATCGTGACGTCACTCTTTATGACAACAAACTAAAGTAATCGTTGTTTACATTTGATTTCATGCTTTGCTTTGCTTCTTGAATCAGTGAAATAGGTTTTCTATGATATAATAATGACTGATATTAAAAAATTGTAGTATAAATATTGTATTATTTGTATTGTACCATTTTGCACTAATACAACAGCTAACGCTTCTCAAAAGTTATTCTTTAGCGTTCCACAGGATCCTATGAAATGAAAACATTGGACAACCGCCATGAAAAGAAAACATTTGAAAATGATGATAATGATATTGAATGATTCTAAGATGAAAAAGAAATGCTCAGAAATCACATAAACGATTAATAATTACGAAAGTTAAAACAAATTGCTGCTTACTAACCAGGCTAACAGAATGTAAACATTGAAGCATCATAAACTGTGACGTCAGGCAGCCTTTTGAAGTCACGTGATTTTTGGTTAATTTTAAAATTATTTTTTAAATTAATGAGAACTTTTTTTGCATTTTTAATAAACTTTTTGAAATTTATGGGCCTAAAACTACCATAAGAATAGGATTTTGTTCAAATCCCCCATGTGTGCAAATTCCTCATTCAGGATGAACTTTTTTCATTGTGATTTCGGACAAATTGTGAAAATAGTTTTCAGTTGCATAAATTTGGTAAGAAATGAAATTATAAACAAACTGTCACTAAACAGTGTGAGCAATCTATTAATGATAAATAATGCAGGCCTTGAAAGTGGGTTTAATTTTTAAGATGCATTTGTACAATTAACTGCTATGGGGGGAAAAAAGAAGAAGAAAAAGAAAACTAAGTAAGAAAGCTTTTGATAAGTTTTATTTAGCTTATTTTTGGAATAGCTTTACTATAAGGCGCCCATCGCTGTTGCTGATGTACATCTCACTGAATGAGTCGATTACTGCAAATCGATATTCTGAATCATTACAAAACATCAAAAATACATTTCAAGAAAATAAATTACTGTTTCACTCTGGTGCTTGTTTTGAAATTCACTGAAATAAATTAAGCATATTTTAAAGATTAATAAAATATTTAAAACAGTAATATAAATTTGAGCTACTTCACCACAAAAAAAAAAAAAAAAAAAAAAAAAAAAAATCAGAGAGCTTTCAAGCTTTAACACATAAAATTCAGCATTATAAATGATGTATAATCTAAAGTAACTTGAAGATTTGCCCCAAAATTTCAAAATTACAGCCTTGCATGAATCTGAAAATGCATGAAAATCTGTACAGAAGCAATCACAAAACAAACAAAAAATAAATAAAATCACTGGATGCAGCTGATTTGTCATGCACGAATCTGAAAATTCATGCTACAGCGGTCAGTATCCCAATATTAAGACTAAAACAATATCACTGGATACCCCTAAGTCATAGCACATGAATCAGAAAATGCATAAAAAATCTGTACTACAGTGGTCACTATCCCGATATTAAAACAAAAAAAACATCACTGGATACTCCTAATTCATGGCACATGAATAAGAAAATGCATGAAAATCTATACTGCATCAATTACTAGAATACACTTTTTTCCCCTAAATAATTCCATTTATTAAAAAGTAAAATAAAATAATAAAATACACTCAAAAAATTAATTTTTATACCTCAAAAACGCATTAAAAAGAAAAATCATTCAGCTGGGCCGCATTACAATAAACACGCGCGCGGCTGGCACAAAAAGAAAAACAAAGTTCCAAGACAGTTAAATGAAGTACCGATACAAAAAAGTTACTATTAAAAAGTGTCGATACACTGAATCTCATCACAGCATCATGAATCGCCAACAGGTACCCTATAGTAAAGCTTAGCCTTATTTTCTTTATACTGCTTGTGCTGCATTATTATATTTAGAGTAGAGTACAGTATAAGCTTGATACAGGGTTGCCACTCAAACAGGAGAATGAAATTCCCTGACTTTTAAAAGGTTTTCCAGGTATATTCTAAAAAAATTTCAGTCTAACCGTATATTGAGCATTGACTGTGTTGAGGGCAAAATAATTAACGTCCCACTTGTAAACACAAAATTTACATATGACAAAAGTTGCATATAATGATAGCATTTGTCGCTTATAAGCGAGATAAGAAATTCCTTACATGAGCAAAAGAGAAGGGTGGGGGTGTTTAAAAAAAATAGCAGAAGCTAATGGAGAAAAAAAAAAGGGGGGGGGGAGGGGAAATGACCGTGCATTGGCAGATTTTTCTTTTCACTGACTTTTATAGTCAATTTTCAAATTCCCTGACTATTCCAGGTTCTCCAGGTAGCGTGGCAACCCTGTTGATATAAAGTAGTTTTCATACTACCTTAGCTATATCCGTCAAAAGCATTATAAATGATTATTATGATACACAACTAAGACATACAAATTCATTTAAAATTTAACAATATTGTATTAATACAGTATGTATTGTATCAATACAGTATTAATACAATAATGTATTAATACAGTACATACAACATTTCCCAATTACCCATTACATTAGACTTGTGATGTATCTAATTAAGGCTGTAAATCAGTCAGATAGCTCCCTTTCTCCCTTCCCATGTTATCATATATATATAGGATTTTTGTTGCTTCGTTTTACAAGGCTGTATCATTCAAAAATAAAGTTTTTCGTAATCTGTTTTTTGAAAAGAATAATACAGCTATTTTATTCCAATAAATAAATTTTGGACTGTAATCGAAGTATCTCTTAGTATCTCGATTAGTTAGGATCTCTAATCAAAACATTTAAATTTATTTTTCCAAAAATTGCTAAGCTAAAAGGTGACATATTACCAATAATAACAACACAATTAAAGTAATAATAAACATAATAAAGAATTCGAAAACTTGTTTAATTATCATATTACAGAAAACTGAGTAACATTTTGCGAAAAAAGCGACTATAAAAAATGTAAACAATGGTTTGTTTACAAATAACAATACTTCCGTGCAATCAGACGAAGCCTATAATTACATATACGTAAAATTATAAGCAAGTTTTAAGAATATAAAATTATAAAACACTTACCACTAAATCATGCAAGTAGGTGGAATTTTTGAATAAATATTTTAATTCCCCATTGAAAATAATAATGTAAAAATCACTGCTCACACTCTCGCTCTCATATCTCAGTGTTATTTTAATTTAATAAAAATTATGATTAACACGTTCACGCCGGCGTGGTACACCGGTGGGTCACAGCAAAAGTATCCGAGCACTACCAATATTTGTCTAAATCATGCAAAATTTCGTATTAATTCCAATTTCCAATCAACAAATTAAACAAAAACACCGCGGCGCGGACAGATACAGGGAAAGCAATTAGCTTAGCGTCTACAGGATGTACGCATCCGTATGATGTACGCATGCGCTCCAAAGACCATTGACCATGGTATAAATTTGTGTGCATGAGGGATTTATTAAACGTTTTCGCTTTAAAAATATTTTTAATTCATTATGAATAATGATGAAATAGAATATCTATAATTAAAAAATTCTTCATTTATTTTAAATATTATCTAAATACTTTTTTGACGAAATGGGAAATCTTAAAATTAAAATTATATTCTTCATAACAAAAATTTATTGACTGCATTCACGTTGGTCAGCCAACCAACGTGTCTTGAAAGTAAGAACCGAATTACGACATTTTTGCCGAATAAAAGTATGCATTTTGGCGGAGTAATATAGTTCTATTTTCAAAGCAACTTTTACAAAAAACAAGAGTTTTCCTGAAAAAAACAAAAACGTTACTAGATTCAGAAAGATCCCATTAACAACATATATTAATTATATTAAAATCGTTCGTGCGGTTTTAGAGATTTACATCCTTACATCCTTACAGTGGACACCACACATTTTCCCTTTTTGGCTTTAAATTGAGATTCAGATCTCAAAACATACTGCATGTAGGAACGTAAAATTTTCAGGATGGATTAAGACCGACGATAAAAGATTATTTTGAAAATATCAGAACAAAATATGGCATATTTGCTGAGATATTAAGTGTCGGCTTTTACAAATCTCTTTGATGTCAGACTAGGCGTATATATGAGTTCGCAGCTTTCCGTCCGTTTGTCCTTCCGCTTGCGTCACTCGAAAAACTGCCGTTTTTCATGATATATATATATATATTCCCTAAAAGGCTCTGAATATTAGAATCATTCACTTTCCAACTTTTTTTTGGTCTTAAAGAAGAAATTTTAGCCTTTATTAATATATTTATTCACGTATTCAATATTTGTGCGATTTTATATAAATGTTAGTTATTTAATAAATAAATAAATAAATAAAATAAAGTTAATGGTTAAATTAAAAAAAAAATAAAGAGTTGTGGATGGGTGGAAATTGGAGGCTAATTTGACTTTTTGAGCATGGATAAACAGAAAGGCTTTCTTTGCGTAGACAATGACAGAATTAGGAAGGAAATGTTTTTCCTAGAAGCGTTCTGCAGTTTTTTCTTTCATCTGGCAATGTCATTGAGTTACCCTCTGCTTTTGTTCTTTTGTATTCTCACCTTCAGTTCACAATCATAATCTATGTAGTGTCCCTTCTCCTTAAACTACTCTTTGAAAACTGAATAGATAAGGAAGAATTTAAAAGGCCAGAATTTGTGATATTTCCTTCCTTTCAGATACAGAAAGACTTTACATTCTTTACAGATGTTAAAATCTTGTTTTCCTTTCTAGAAGAATCTTGTTGTCGTATAAAAAGATATAAAGAAATGAACACAAAAGTATATTATACAATACACATTTTTGAAAGTTTTGACATAAAATATTAAAAAGACATACAATCGAAATTTTAATATGCAATTTTCATTAGTGCAAATTTAGTCTAGATAAATGAATTTTTACGTAATATTATTATATAAAATAATAACTAAGAATAGTATTTTAAAATTTTTAACGTTTTCAATGGTATATTTAGTTTATTATTTAATAGTAATATTTAATGAAGTATTATGAATTTTTATTTTTTTAATATAATAATTAAATTTTAATACTTATTATAATTGCTTACCTTAAGTACAAATAATAATAATAATAATAATAATAATAAGTGATGATTGCATTGAAGATAAACACTAATTACAAATCAAAATATCTTTTATAATCATTTGAAGCACTGATTATCTATGAATAGTAAATTTAGCATCACAAATTAAGTTATTGCATTTTTATTTTCTTTTATATTCAATAGAAAGTATTGGATTCGTAAAAATTCCGGTTTTCGATGGAATTACATGTTTAGAAAGATCCAGAAAACGATTTGACCATTTTTAGAAAATATATGTCGGTCTGGGATCCTGGAAAAAAAGGGCACTTTTTCACTTCGCAAATTGCAAAATAATAAATATCAAATAATGAATTTCAAATTACATTTTTAGAATTTCATTTGATTTGGTACACCATTCATTTATTTTTAGTTTGAGAAAAGGGGGAGGGGGAGTTAGCAGAACTGAAAGAAAATAATTGCTTTTATACCACCTTCTTACTGATTTTAATGAAACTTTCTACATTCGCGTACAATTTGTGGCTATCACAATGAGTGTATTATATACAGGGAGGAAGGGGGGGGGGCAGATGGAAATAAAAAATATTCTTTTTAAAAATACCCTATTAACGATTTAAAAAAAAAAAAAAAAAAATGTATAATCACGTACAATCAAGGACCAATTTACTGGCTTGGAGGCCCAGGGCACTCATGTTCAATGGGCTCTTTTCCTCATGCTTTAATATTACAAAAAACAAAAAAATCGCATATTTTTGATTCACACGACTAAAAATTCTGTCCACTTTTCATTGTATCGCTGAGAGCCTGGGATTTAGTTAGCCTGTAAGAGTTTGGAATGCAGTATCAGTAGTATGCAGTTGTATTTGCGTTTAAGCGAAAATATTGCAATTTTTTCAATGAAATGATAGTTTCCTTGAAAGATCATACCGCTGATTTATACAACAATGCAGCAACACCTCCATCCATTGACGAAAAAACAACGACCACTATAGCAAAATTTGAAAATTTTTCATTTTAAATATAAGTCTTGCCGCCTGCCTCCTTCCTTCCTATCTTAAGTTTCTTAAATTATTTTTTCATAAATTTTGATGTCATTGGTTTTTCAGTGATCTTGTATCTGTTGCTTGGCTTCTACTATGCTTAAAAGATCATCTTTATTATATATATATATAATAAAGATGATCTTTTAAGCATAGTAGAAGCCAAGCAACAGATACAAGATCACTGAAAAACCAATGACATCAAAATTTATGAAAAAATAATTTAAGAAACTTAAGATAGGAAGGAAGGAGGCAGGCGGCAAGACTTGTGACTTGCCTGTGAGGTTAAACTAGTTTCATGCCGGCAACACTCACCCAGCCTGCCACGACCAGAATAGGAGTCATATTGATGTAAAAAGCAAAATTTTAAAGCAGATGAATAACAATGAAACCACAAAGCAACAATGAAATTCACTGATTGATTACATTGTGTTTAACAGTATAATTAGAATTTTAAAAATAGTTGACAACTCAACAAGGAAGAAACTGAAATTTGGAAAAAGAAAGTTTGCATAGTAATACGAAATTAAAACTTAACATTTAATACTATGATTTCAAGATTATTTAGTTTTGGGTTAATCACAAAAGTTCAATTCTTCTAATTACTTAATTGGCGCTAAAAATTATCTTAATCTTGCAGTCAATACTTCTAATTACCTCAATCTTTCAGTCACTACATCTTAATTTCCCTTATTGCATTGGATTCTTCACCTGAAATAATTTTACTGACTTAATGTTTTTATAGCTCACCGATAGATAGCGCTTGCTCTCTAATGTCATATGCTTTTATTCTTCAGTCTTTAACTTAAATGATATATTATTAATGTATATGGTACGATTTAATTCAACTCTACTAGTTTTAAAATTAATTAAATATAAAATCTATTTTAACATTATCATTTAATATTAACTCTGTGTAATTTATCTTTAATGAAAATGCTCTGAAGTATCTTCGATTAATCGATATCTGTCGATCTTTTATTTTACTTCAATTTAAGTTTTGGCATCATCCTTTTCTCCTGTTAGAGTTAATAGTTATACATGTGGTTGCTTTGCTTCATTCATGTGTTCACTTTGGTTTCCATTAAAATTGCATTTAATCTTTTTTTAATCTTTGTATTAATTTAATATTTCAAGTATTGCTAATTCTTTATGGTTTTGCTGCATCGATCGGGGTGTGAAACGATATTAATTGCTATGATTAGCAATATCGTTGTACGAAATCGTTGCAGCTATTTAAGCTTTATGAAGCATGCACCCCTTGATATTAATGTTTCTATGTTTAAGCATTTACATTCAAATATTTCTGTGATTTATTATTTATTATTCGTTTTCACTCTCATCAGCTTAATGGTCATTTTTATTATCATTCAGGTCGGCGTAAGTATTTTAAGTTACTATCCTAACTCATTGGTTCTTAATCTACCCTAATAGCACAGCCAGTCGATGTGACTTCACTATGACTTCACAAATGGTCACAAGTGTCACAGTCACTATGATGACCAAAATGCGACTCCTCAAATGCGTCACATTGTGACTCTTAGATATCTGTCACTAAGGTGACCCAAATGTGACTTTTTTAATAAGTCGCATTGTGACTCAGATGAGAGTCACTACGGTGACCAAAATGTGACTCCGTTAATGCGTCACATTGTGACTCTTAGGTGACAGTCACTACAATGACTCAAATGTGACTTATTTAATGAGTCGCATTGTGACTCAGATGAGAGTCACTACGGTGACCAAAATGTGACTCCGTTAATGCGTCACATTGTGATTCTTAGGTGACAGTCACTACAATGACTCAAATGTGACTTATTTAATGAGTCGCATTGTAACTCAGATGATAGTCACTACGGTGACCAAAATGTGACTCCGTTAATGCGTCACATTGTGACTCTTAGGTGACAGTCACTACAATGACTCAAATGTGACTTATTTAATGAGTCGCATTGTGTCTTAGATGAGAGTCTCTACGGCTACCAAAATGTGACTCCTTTAATGCGTCACATTGTGACTCTTAGGTGACAGTCACTACATTGACTCAAATGTGACTTATTTAATGAGTCGCATTGTGACTCAGATGAGAGTCACTGCGGTGACCAAAATGTGACTCCGTTAATGCGTCACATTTTGACTCATAGGTGACAGTCACTACAATGACTCAAATGTGACTTATTTAATGAGTCGCATTGTGTCTCAGATGAGAGTCACTGCGGTGACCAAAATGTGACTCCGTTAATGCGTCACATTTTGACTCATAGCTGACAGTCACTACAATGACTCAAATGTGACTTATTTAATGAGTCGCATTGTGTCTCAGATGAGAGTCACTACGGTGACCAAAATGTGACTCCTTTAATGCGTCACATTGTGACTCTTAGGTGACAGTCACTACATTGACTCAAATGTGACTTATTTAATGAGTCGCATTGTGACTCAGGTGAGTGTCACTGCGGTGACCAAAATGTGACTCCTGTAATGCGCCACATTGTGATTCTTAGGTGACAGTCACTACGATGACATAAATGTGACTTATTTAATGAGTCGCATTGTGACTCAGATGAGAGTCAGTACGGTGACCAAATTGTGACTTTTTTAATGCGTCACATTGTGACTCCTAGATGACAGTCACTAGGTGACCAAAAATTGACTACTTTCACTTGTAAAATTGTGACTCTCAGATATCAGTCACTACGGTGACTTAAATGTGACTTCTTTAATGAGTCGCATTGGAACTCAGATGAGAGTCACTACGGTGAACAAAATGTGACTTTTTTAATGCCTCACATTGTGAGTCTTAGATGACAGTCACTAGCTGGCAAAAAAGTGATTACTTTAACTTTTTACATCGTGACTCTTACATATCAGTCACTACAGTGACCAAAATGTGACTTCTTGAATGAGTCGCATTGGGATTCACATAAAAGTCACTATGGTGACCAAAATGTGACTCTTCTAATGTATCACAAACTAATTACGCTGACTCACTTCAGGTACACATCGGCAAACAGATTTTTCTCTTTTACGGTAAATGTATATGTATCAGGTTTTGCAGTGTGTAAGTGCATCATATTTGTTATGTGAGACGGCTGTTATGAAAAACTACGCTAAATCAATTTGCGTGCTTATCAGCCCTAATGAGGCGCAGTTATGCTGTAATATTATCTAGGTTCCATTTCATCTTCTACTGTGCATAAGCGCACCAAATTTTCTTAGACGTGATGACTCTAATGAAAGAATATCCTGATTCATATTGGGTGCGTATCGGAAGATAGATAGCTGTGCTAAGCAAGTGCTTTTCAAGTTTTACTAGCAGTCCTCAGTCCTTTTCAAGTGTTAGATTTTCAATCAATTAACGTATTAGACTTATACAGAAGAAAGTTTTGTTAAGGCACAACATTTTCTTTTTTGTCTAAGTCAAATTTAAGTACGCTGTTTCATGCATAATTAATTTATAAATAATATAACGTTAAAGTAAAAAGTAAAAATCTACTAAAATTTGTCGAATAAATTCTAAAGGCTTTTATGAGCGGCAATTATTTGAATAATTTGATATAAATTTTTAAATATAAAATCAACTTTAAGCGCTTTATAGATGTAACTACAATACTGAAACGGAAGTGGTGATTAAGGTGAGCTGCCCCCTCACAAATGCATCAAATAAAGGAGTTTGTAAAACTACTTTGAAATGTTTTTAAATTAAAAATAAATATCGGAAATCAGCAGCTGATATCGTGCACCTTAAACTGTAATAATTTTCATAATCACTGGTAGGAGAAAGTATCATGGTGATCACGCCAGGTTATTTAAACTAATATATTTTGGCCACCAAATGACTTTTTCTATGTTTTCCTATACAAATTGGACCTAGAACAAAATATTTATTAAAATTATTATTTATTAAAATTATCTCCCATGATGAATGGAGACAATTTTCATTCAAAAGAAGTGTAACATTAAATATTCAAGGAAAGTCTTATTTTCGATACGTCTTTGAAAAAAAAATATTTGGTTAAAAAAATGGAAAAAAAAAAAACTTTATTTTGAATTATCACAGATTGATAATTTAACCATTCGTTTTAAAATTGTTGACAGGCTCTTTCGAAAAATATTAAAATGACAATCTGTTCCGCTCGGTGCGGGGGGGGGGGAGTGTTCTACTCCTACATTAATATATATATATATACATATATTTCCAGTTGGCTATCACTATTGTAAATAATTTTCTTTTAATTTCATAAATGATTGTTAAAAAAAAAAAAAAAAAATCTCTTTATGCACATTTACACGAAATTCTGTTCTATTTCCCAATGTTAAAAATTTAGAAAAAAAACGGAATGGCAGCGCCATTTTGGATGATTTTCACCAAAATTTGATAAGCACTAATTTATTTCAAGGTGCCACTACCTATCAAATTTTATGAAATTCTGAGTAAAAATTCCTGATATACAAGTGTCATAAAATTTCTCACACACAGACGGACATTTTCTAAAAATGGTCAAATCGTGTTCACCACGTCTCAAAACGTGTAAATGCATCAAAAGCTCGAGGTCGAAAATATTTACGAATCCAATACTTTCTCGTATTAAATGTAGAAGAAAGTAAAAATAGGGAGTCGAAGTAGATTTATATTAGAAAATATTTAAAAAGCTATTTAATGTATGTCAGTGATAAAAGTTTGTAATCGAAGTTCAGTAGTAATAAAAGTTTGCTTAAGATAAAATAAAAACAATTCTGTAAACAATCACAGCAACTTACAAAGTATGTTTTCTTGATAAGAAAATGGTAAACTAGATGTAATATTTAGTATAATTAAAAATCGAAAAATATGTACTTCTTATTTATACTAGGAAAATAACGCAAAATAGAATTCCTCAAAAAACGTAAGCGAGTGTTTAAAAGAAAAAAAAAAATAATAATAATAATAATAAAAAATCTTAATAGATTAACTGAATGTTTACAATAACGTATATGTACATGTACATTAAACCGCAAAGCGGAAATACAGCTGTCATTCTAAGAATCACGTGATGCTTCGACTGGCGGGAAAAGTAAAATAGAGAAATTTTTATTTACCGAAGAAAGAACTGAAATCGCGAGTTTACATTTAAACTCGTTGCGTATTAGTTATAATAATTTTCGCTATACTACTGGATTTCTTTATTATATACGTAGTTGGAAATATAGAAAGGTAAGTTTAAACAACGCATTATTTTAAAGATAAATATTAAAAAATATATATGGAGAGCTTTTTTTATTTTAAGAAATATTATTAATGTTTATCCACTTTTTATTTTATTTTATTTATTTATTTATTTTTTTTTATGTAATTTTTTGTATATTGTGTGAAAAAAAAAATGTTATTACTATTTTTTTTAACTTAAGTAAAAAAAAAAAAAAAAAAAAAAAAAAAAACGTATTTTTGACCTAGTATTTAAATTGTATTTAAAACATTTTTAAGTGCTTTTAATACGTTATTTTGTTACAAATATAAATATAAAATTTTATATTTTAGTAATCATTTCATTATCTTATTATTTGATCATGTGTGTTAATAATTGTCCTTTTAATCAATATTTAAAAAATAAATTCTTTTAAAGTTTTAAAGATTTGTTTTTGTTTTTGTTTTTTTATTTTTAAATAAACTGTAAATAATTTAATAGTTTGTAATTGTTTATTTACAGTACTTATTTCTATTTATCATATAGTTATAAATGTAATTTTTTTTGTCATTATTTACTTAATCAAGTGAAAAAGCTCAATATTAAACTGTAAGACAGAAACTGAGTGAATATTATTACAATTATTAACCTCTATATAAAAAAGTTTTTGACATCCTAATACTTTATTCATAAAAAATAATTTTTTGTCACAAAAAAAAAAGAAGTTCAATGAAAATTGTAGACATGTGTTACTCTTTTGTAAAATAGCAACGTACAGTTTTTCTGTTTATAATCTACAAATATCGTTTATAATACAATTACCATTTTTAGTGATAAGAATGATTATAAATTTTAACTAGTATGTTTGGCCACCACAAGATTTTCTTATACATGTAGTCTTATACAAATTCACGCAGTACAAATTATTTATTAAATTATAATTTATAAAAATTATTTTCTATGATGAAGCAGAAGAATTTCATCTTAAAGAAGTATAATACTAAATGCCGAAAAAAAGTCAATTTTGTGCCAACATGAGAAGAAATGCGATTTTAAATTAATTTATTCATTTTATTTTATTTTATTTTTCGTTAAAAAGGGAAAAAAATCGATGGCTTTGTTTTAAATTACCACAGATTTATGATTTAACTGTTCATTTTAAAGGTACTGACGAGTTCTTTAGAAAGATACCCATACTGAAAATTTATATAATTGGGGTTATTTCTCCTGAAAAATTGGGGGGAAATGCACCTACATGCACACACTTTTTTCCTTAGTTTACTACAACTATTATCAATAATTCATATCAATTTTACAATCATGCGTTAAAAATAACTGTAATTATGTACATTTATACGAAATTTTGTAATACACTGCCAAATAAAAAATTTAGAAAAAATTGGAGATGACACCGCCACCTGTGCACAGCCCAAAATTTTATAGGCACTAATTTATGTCAAGATGCATCAACAGATGATTTTATTTGTAATTATTTGTTGTAGTTTCTAAGAAATAGCCTTCCATTAAATTGTAAAAATCGCTGTAAAGTAGTGCTACTTGTTAAGCGATTGACACCAAAAGTTGATGGGCTCTAATTTAGGTAAAGAGGCATCTACATAGAAATTTATATGTGGAGTAGATCCTGAGATACAGTCAGTACAAAATTTGTGTCTCTCACACACAGAGATATACGGATAGACAGACAAGTCGTGAAATCGCGTTCTAGGACTCTCAAAACGTGTAAATCCACCGAAAACTGAAAGTTAAAAAATTTTATGAAACCAATAGAAAAAAAGTAAATATATTTAAAAATTGCTACATAAAAAATTATTAAATGCTTTCAGTGCAAAGCCAATAAACTTTGAAGGGTTGAAAAGAAGAAACTAAGTTAAAAATTCAATAATGATAATTATTTTTATTAGTATTATTTTCTGTTTAATTTTGAAAGGTAAATAACTTCACACTTCACCAATAATTTGAGCTGCAATATTAGTGTATAAGTTTAAATTTTTGAAATGAATAATATTCATTTATTTTATATCTTGAAGTAAATATTAATCTTTGCCTTTTCAACTAGTAAAATTATAGGGATAATTTTCAATAAAATTAATAACTGAAATTAAAGTGCAAAAAATATTCAAATTAAAAGTACGATATTATTTCTTCGAGTAATCTTTTTTTTTTTTTTTTTCTTCTTCTTTCTTTTTAATGACAAAATAGTTTATTAATTATTTATTATATGTTTATTAATTCGTTATGTCTTCTGCAGTATACATATTTTAAAAATACATTAAAGAAACATAATTCATAGACAGTAATTTATCTGAATACTTTTTTGCATCCCTGCAACAAAGTATCTGTGCTATTTGTACCATACCCTTTGTTGCAGTTATAGAATAAGAAATATCCCAAAAAACTTTATTTATAGACTTACTTTTATCGAAATCTTGAAAAAGATTTATTTTGTGTAGACATTATATAAAAGTATATAATATATAAAAATGCAATTATCCCCACAGCATGTATTAAAAATTTATATAGTTAAAAAAAAATAAAAAACTGAAAGTGCTTTTCCGAGAATTTTCACTTGTATGTCGGAGTGTATCTGAATATTCTGCAAAACCCTGTAAAAAAAAATCATTAATGCTAATATACTTCATTCTAGGGAAGACATGCTTATGGGCATCTGTATAATGTATTTTTACTTTCTCTTACCCATAAGGTGGAGAAAGTATTGTTTTTGGGTCAAATTTTCAAACGCGAGATTTTGTTATATTTACACGTATTGAGGTCCTCTAAGTACGAAAATCATGTTTTTAGCAAATGGTCTGTGTGTATGTCTGTGTGTCTGTCTGTCTGTTATCAGCATATCCAAGAACAAATTGTAGCAGACATTCCAAACTTCGTATTCTAAATGTGTATCATATATAGATGCTACAGTAAGCTTTTCGTTAAGATCAAGCAAATGGTTCGTGTAGAGGGACAATCAAGAGAATTCTAATACATTACGTCTACGGGGGAAATTGCAGGTAAGTAGAGTTTAACGTCTATAGACTGTACTAAACCAAATGAAACGAATATATATATATTGTAATAGAGATAGTCAACTGGGAAAAAAATTTTGCGTATGTAGGAGCCTCGCCTCCCCCCCTCGGGGGGAAGTCCTCCCTCGAGGGGAGTAAATTTTCCTGATGAGTATCTTTCAAAAGAGCTCGCCAATACCTTTAAAACGAATGGTTGAACCATCGATCTGCGATAATTTAAAACAAAGTTATCGATTTTTTTCACTTTTAACGAAAAAAAGACAGAAAAAAATGCGTAATTTTTTTTTTTTTTTTTTTTTTTTAATATTGAGAATAAAATGGACTTTTTTTGGATATTTAGTGTGAAACTACTCTAATATGGAAATCGTCTGCATTATCATAAAAGATAATTTCCTTAAATAATAATTTAAATAAATTATTTTTTAAAAACAGAATTATTTTTTAATAACAGAATTAAATTTTATATAAATCTAGGTGCATTAATGAATCGGGGGGTTGATGGGGGGCGGTAGCCCCCTCATACAGAATTAATTATCATATAAAACTCTTCCGAAGCCTAATTTGAATTGTTTAACATAGGTTTACATAACATTGTTATCTTAGCTCTTAATCTCCAACCTGTATTTATAGTATTAAATTTTAGGGTAAGAGAAAGTCGTGTGAGTGACACACCAGATTATTAATAATGTTTTACTGTATTATAAGAAAATAAATAAATAAATCAGACTTTTAAAATATTTCTCATAAACCACAAAATATTAGTTTTTTTTTTTTTTTTTTTTCCTTAAAAATTACAGCACGGACCACAAACACCGAATACTTTTCAACGTTATTGAGAAAGTGCTAAAATGCAATTCACGATGGGGGAGGGGGAGTGAAATTAGATGTTTTAATCAATAATAACACGAATAAACACGTGCAGCATTTTTTTACCCCCGAAATGTATATTGATGTAATTATCTAATTTAAACTCTAGTAAAATAATAATAATAATAATAATAATTCACTGCGAAATTATTCAAAAAGTTATTTCTCAATTATTTTATTATTTTCACTTTCTCTGAGTTTTAGGTAAATGTGATATTGAGCGAATTAAGTTATTCATATCAGACTTTTTTTCCTGAAATAGTTAATTACTTATTTATTTCATTTTATTTTTCAGAAAATAGTCATGGAAATCGGTCTCAAACTGAAATAATGTAAAGAATGTGTAGTTTATGTTTCCCGTATTTTTAGATTGCTTTTGTATAAATTTTCAAAATAAAATACTAATAAAACGCTATTTTTCGTTTTCACTGTATACAAAATAAAATTATATTTTACCATAAAAATATACATTTAAAGTAATAATAATAATCCTTTCTATTGGTTCCATACTCTGAAGGCATTTTGAAAATAAACATTGCATTGAATTCTGGTGTAAAATTTAAGTACTTTCATTAGACGATTGCCAGTGTGTTTGGCACATTTGGCAAATCATATAGACCGAATTCATTCATTTAAACTTGTGTTTGATTTACAGTTAAGAAAAAAATAAAAATAAAAAGATCGTAAAATTATTTTTTATCTTCTAGTGCTGATCTGATTGTAATAATCTTATATTTTGTTTGTAACAAAGAATGAGATAAATATTATATTTGAAATATTCTCGTATTTGTATTTAATATTAATATTATTAAAATTTTATTAAATTTTCATTATTTACATTTCTTATGACTATTTTGATTATTAATTTAGAGTTTCTTGAATTTAGCTAAACGTTTTGAACGTAATTTGGCTTTTTTTTTTTTTTTTTTTTTTTTTTTTTTTTCCGTGAGGATCATGAAATCGCCTACTGGCAATCGTATAGCTTAAAAGTACCTAAATTTATGTACAGTACGCGACATAAGTGAAGGCACATATACGAATCTAGAGTTTTTATCAAATGTCTAAAATTTTTTAGGAATCTTCGTGAAACTTAAAAGATAAAGAGAACCTGTTATATATATTACAGTGAAAATTTTGTGCCAAAACTAAAAATGCATCAGTCAGGAATTAACTAAAAAATAAAATCTTTGGAATCACTATGAAAAAAAAAAAAAAAAAAAAAAAAAGCAAATATCGATAAAACTCAGAAAATTGTCGTTAAAAGTTGATTTTCAAGTACGTTCAATAATATGCAAAAAACTAAAGGGTTTTATTCGTACTTTAATTTTGAATAAACGAACAGTTTTGTGAAGGCACACTTTGCATTTTCTCAAATAAAAGGGGGGAAATATTAAAAAAAAAAAAAAATATTGTTTTTACTAAAAGGTATTATTTATATAATCTTTAGAAAAATATAATGATAATTACAAAATATTAATTTAATGTTCAAATTAATAAACTTCTATATCTATAATTTATTGAAGGTTTTTAATCATGTACTATAGCTATATTTTATTTCAAGAATTATTCTTTTTACAGGGTGATTCCAAAGATTATATTTTTTTGGTTAATTTGTGACTGATCTCTTTTTAGCCCTTAACTAGCCCCTTAATAAAACTTTCATTGGAATATATGTGGTATAACATGTTCTTTTTACCCCCAAAGTTTCAAGGGAATTCAATAATTACAATTTCTATAGATATTCGACAAAAACCTCTAGATTTGAGAGTGTGCCTTTACTTATGTTGGTGACTGTATGTGATAGTCAGAAGTACTCTGCATTTTGATAACAGGTTCTGAAGTAAAGTATTTTTAAACCTACTATGGATATTCAGCTATGCATAGCTTACATTTTTTATATATTTTAGCATTCTGCTTGTTTTAGACATTAAAATTTAGAAAACATATAAATATTTGATAAAAAATTCAAACTTCCAGAAATCTGAAATGGAAATCTCTAATTGCTACTACTTTTTTTTCGTGAAATTGCAAAGGATCGTTATTTTCAGAAAGTTCCGAAATACATCTGATATTTTTCTTTGTATCTAATTTATTTATGATGGAATATGAGATTCAAGACTCGGCATAGTCATTTTTTGAATACCACTATTTTTGTTAAGCAATCTTCGTATTATTTAATTGAAGAAAATTACTACAAACATTTAGTAATTAATTTTATTAAAATACAGTGAAACTTGAATAATTCGAACTTGTTTAATTCGAAATTCTTGATAATTCGAATTTTTTAGTCGGTCCCTTGAATTTTGTATTAAAATAATGTTAAAAAAAAAATCATGGATAATTCGAATTCTATTTTGGATAATTCGAATTTTTCATACGATTATCTTTAAAATATTATAGTAAAATTTTGTTTTCGGGATTTTTCTCAGCTAAAGTGCATTATGTTTTTTAACAGTCTTTCAACAGAAGGATAAGGAAATACAAGAGTATTTCCTACCTACACTGTAAAAAATATGTCCTATTTACTGCCAGAAATTCTCTGTAATTTGAGAAAATACGCGTAATTTACGAAAAAGTTACGTTGTTAGAACGTATTTTCTTAAATTACAGAGAATTTCTGGCATCAGATACGACATAATTTTTATAGTGTAGTGCATCACAAGATATGGTCCATATAACATGAACTTCGAGGGTTTTTTTTTTTTTAATTGAAAGTCATGTCTAATGTAGAAGATTCTGTTTTTGTATCAACTGATGGGTTGAAGTCATATGCTATGACACAAAGATTGTACTTAAAGAAGCAATCAAAAATATCTGACTATTTTAAAAAAGTGTTGAATAATTAAGATCGTAAAAAATATTGATTTAACGGGAGGTGGTTAATGATGCAGTATTCTTAGATATAAAGTTTATGTGTTAAATCTTTGATCATAGAGTTTTATATTTTTAATTTATCTCTTCTTTTTGACAAAATAGTATAAGTAATTCGAATTTTTGGATATTTCAAATTTTTCTCTGGTCCCTTCAACTTCGAATTATCCAAGTTCTACTGTAGTATGTTAAAAAAAAGTGACTGTGTCGAACCCAGGAAATTAGCATATGTTACTAGCATAATACAACTTTATAATCTGAACTTGTGAATTTTCACTTAAGAAAATTATTTACATTTATTGTTGCATTTTAATATTTTGTAAGAATATGTTGACAACTAATTTGCTTATTCTATTTGTGACAGATAACCAATTACTTCGAAACGTTGTTCAATTTATTATTCAAAGGTAATAGCAACAAAACGGTATACATCTAAATTTTCTGTACAAAGCTATGCTGTATTTAATGTGTTTAAAAAATTGATTAATACAATGTTTTTTAAGTCTTAAATAGTTTAAGTCATCCATACCCTATAAAAATTAAATGTATTTATAAAAGATCTAGGAAATGCTGTATATAAATGTATTTAGACTCACAGCAAGATATGTGAGAGCTGTTCTGGACATCATCATCAATTCATTAGCGGAAGGCAGATTTTCCGACATTAAACAGGCATACCTGCTTTTTGGTGTTACCTTTAGACGCCAATTAAAAAATAAAATATTAAATATATATATATATTTAGGAACATTTTTATTTATTTTTTCAACAGCAATCAATGCGATGGACGATTGATCGTATATATATATATACTATATATACCTCCACCACTTAACGGGTTAAACACGAATACACAAATGCTTTTGTGAAAAAATGTGTTATGTTAGAGGAACTCCTAAACTTGGGAAGAGTGGAATCGTTGTGTCGCGCACACGGATCGAATCGCCGCGAAGGAATTAATAATAGTTTTCATTATTTCATTTAAGATTTCAGATATATTTAATGATACACAGTTAATTGTAAAATAATAATATTAGCAATAATTCCTTTTACACGAAATTTCAAGTAATGCTGCTGACTGGGGTGCTCAGTCAATTGTTATACCCTCCACAAACCTCTTGAAACTACTAATTTTAATTACCTCAGGCAAATCTAAATTAATATTTTTACATAATCCATTCAAAGGGAATTTATAATATCCTTGAAATCTTTCATTATTTTATTTTAATTTTGATAAAACTATTCAATGAAAGGAAGGTAACGAATTTTAATATTGCAAAATATTTTTTAAGTAGGTTGGTTTGATGTGCGGTTATTACTCTACGATGATGTTTTGCACATTAAATCTCATTTGACTGACATCAATATATAATAAAGTAATTTCTAAGTGATAGTGTTTTTCTTACAGAACAATAATAGGCATTTTTTCCCTTTCCTTTTTCTCTCGGATAAAGCCAGGTGAAGTATCGCCGTCATCATATATGAATATATATATATATATATATATGTGTGTGTGTGTGTGTGTGTGTGTGTGTGTGTGTGTGTGTGTGTGTGTGAATTTATGTGATATTTGTTCACAAACTTTTACAAAAGTGACTATTAATAATATTTTCTGATATATTATACATGTTTTTGTTTTAAATGTGACGAAAATATCCCAGAAGTGAAGGTTTTACACTTCACCAATTCAAATAACATTCAATCATACTACATACTTTCTCCTCCAAGCTATATTTTGTCATTAGTATAATTCCAAATAATAGTAACAGTACAAATTTGTAAAATTCCAATGTTGGGTGAGACTATTACAAGGGGCGAAGGGTGATAAATAACTTGTAGGTTGCAATGAAACTGCATACCCAAAATTACAAGAGAAGTGGACATAGAAACAAATATGTTTATTTACTAAATTTAATTGAAAATAATACACAGTGTCCCAAAAAGTTTGAAACGCGCTTTGATTATTTATCTGTTAGCAATAAGCGAACAATGCAAATTGAAAATAAATAAATAAATAAATAAATAAGGTTAAGAAAAAGACTACATATATAATGTATTTATTTATTGATTTTGTGCATTTTTTTCATTTCCCATTGCCCATTTACTGCTAATGGGTAATACATATACATATTAATATAATGCTGAAAGTTTCCATTGTTCTTGCTTATGACGTTTTTATGCAGAAATGTTTATCTTGGTTTTACGAAGAATTTTATTTAAAGAAAGATAGTGGTAGTAAAAAAAAAAAAAAAAAAAAAAAAAAAAAAGAAAACCTTTATCACTAACAATGTAAATATAAATAAACCTTATGTTAATTAAAGATTGGTTTAGGTATTTATGCATAATTTTGTCTACATGTAATTATGACAGCAAATTAAATTAACAACATCTATATTGAGCGAATTGAAATACATCTTTAATTAAAATTACTGCAAAAGAAGTTTTACATGATTTTGATATATTGTTTATGGCTTTGCTTAAATTTTGGCATCATCTTTTATTTTTTTTATTTTTTAAACTACACACTTTATTATGACATTTTAGTTTACTCAGATAATCCTTATATTTCCATACATATGTTTTTACAAAGCAATTATATTCTTTCTTAGTTTATTTATTTAAAAGCACTGAGATCTACAATTACCACATAGCTGTCAGCCGTTCCAATTTATGGATACCGTTATTATTTTTACAGATTTATATATATATATTTAACTTCATTTAATTACAGAAAATTCCTAAAACGTTTATCAAAATTTTCTGAAAAAAAATAAAATAAAAAAGAAAGGCATCCACATATCGGAACGTTGGCAGCTATGATTACCATGATATTTGTCACAAATGATCTATATTACACAAATTCACAATAACAATGACGAAAATATATATGCATATAAAAACTTGACAAACATCCATAACTTCACTTACCGCCGCCGGAAGCCCAATCTAATGGTATTCTGTGAAATTTTGTTTACTTATATCTCTTCAACTAATACATATTTTTAATTTCTGTCTTCATATTCGGAAAACTCACAATTGTTAAATTGGCAGACGTTTCTTGAAAACGTTTTTTTTTTTTTTTTTTTTTTTTTTTTTTGCAAAATTGCATTTACAGTTTCAAAATAAAATATTAAAATTTAAAGATATCCATTTTTAAGAAACGTCCGTCAGTTTAACATTTGTGAATTTTCTGAATATGAAAACAGAAATTAAAAATATGTATTAGTTGAAGATTTATAAGTAAACAAAATTTCCCATAGAACAACATTGGCTTGAGATTCCGGCGACGGTAAGTGAAGCGTGTTCTTAAAAAAATAATATTGTGTACTTTAAATAAACAGTTAATAATCAATTTACGTTAAAAACTTATTAAATTTAAACTGGACTTTCGTTCAAAGCTATATTTAGATAGAGTGGATATAAAACTGAGATATGCTATGAACATAAAGCATAAATGGATAAACAAGCTATGAGTTGTGTAATACTTTATAAGTTCTGAATAATCTACAGTTATTTAATAAAGATATATTTTGATAAAAATAATTTTTAAAAGGTCTTCTCTTCTACCCCTTCAAATTTTTAAAAGAACTATTTTTAATTTTGTTTAAAAGTCTTTTTTTTTTTCTTAAAACAAAAAATAATTTCGTTTGTCATAGCTGAAATTGTAAAATTCTACTATGGAATTTGTTTAATAATAAAAAAATTCAGTATTTAAATTTGATAATCAAAACGCATACGCACAAATACACACACATATATATACAGTCGGTAACAAAATTGTCCGAACACTAGGAAAAATTCCTATGTAAAAAAAGTACACTTCATACGGTTTTGTTAAATAAATCCTTGCCGAATCCTGTACTTAGTCAGTGTAAGAACATGATTCGATAAGGATTTATTCAACAAAACCGTATGAAGTGTACTTTTTTTACATAGGAATTTTTGCTAGTGTTCAGACACTTTTTTGACCGACTGTATATATATAATATATATATACTATATATTATAGAGTTGCACGTATGATCTACTTTTTATTGCTTTGAAGGAAATGATTTTAAGTTTTGATAAGTCTTTTGTATACATTTTATTAATGAAATTAAACAATAACAAGTTTGGTAATATTGTGAAAAATTCTTTAGTATTAAGCATATTTAATGTTTTTTCACTGTAAGCATGTCTTTTCACTGTAAAAGTTCATACCTTTTCTAAATCTATTTATTTTATTCTATTATTATTTTTTTTTAAACTTGATTCAAAAAAAGGATATTGAAAATATATGTATGAAGTTTTAAATGCTTTTCTTAAGCACATTAGTATTTATCATGCGTGCAATTAAAAAAATTCCATGCTCAGTGAATTCTACTTAAATTTAAATTTTGGATTTTGGTGATTATAGAATAGCAGGTATATATTCCTTAATTATACGGAATTATTTTCAAGAGTTAAAACTACTTTTCAAAATTATTGTTTTTAAATTAATTCTTAAATATTTAAGGGATGTTTCACCTTTTAACGGAAATACTTCTTTCTCTAGTCACATGGACACTATTCTGTAATTAGTCATACAGGGTATGAGGATTATAACTTCATTACAACACAAATAGACAATATGATCTAAAAATGTTTTCAAATGACTATGGAAAAGCATCGCACATGGCTCTACTGGATCTTGAATCGCACCTGATCACATGATGACGGCACAAAAGCTTCATCCATGACTTCAGAGACTTGAGTACAATGTGTGTCAAAAAAAGAATTGATAACTGTGTCACTGTATGACGGTTCTGAGACTAGAGTACCATACGCGTCACAAAGTAACATTCTAACAGCGTCACTTTGCGACCATTCTGAAACTTGAGTCACATAAACGTAACAAAGTTACTTTGCGACTGTTCTGAGACTTGAATCACAGCACAAAGAGAGATATTTCTGAGACACAGCTTAAAGAGACCCCATAAAAAAGTCACATGTGACCATTTTGAGACCTGAGTCACATACGCGTCACAAAGTGACTTCATAACAAAGTCACTTGTGACCGCTCTAAGCCTTCAGTCACGTACACGTCACAAGGCGACTATACATCCACGTCACTTGTGACAATCTAAAAACCAGACATATCGACTTCGATGGGACCAAATTTCGACGTCATGTGACTCGTTTTTGTAGTCGATTTCGACTACACATTCCGGTCACTCTGAGACTTCAGTCACATATGCGTCACACGGTGACGACATATCCACGTCACTTGTGACCGTCTAAAAGCGGCCACATCGATTTCACAATGACTTGGATGTGACTGAAATGCGACCTCATGTGACTCGTTTTTGTAGTCGATTTCGATTACACATTCTGGTCACTATGAGACTCCAGTCATATACGCCTCACAGGGTGACGGCATATCCACGTCACACGTGACCGTCTAAAAAGCGGACATATCGACCTCGCAATGACTTGGATGTGACTAATTTTTGACTTCACGTGATTCGTTTTTGTAGTCGATTTCTACTACACATTCTGGTCACTATGAGACTCCAGTCATATACGCGTCACAGGGTGACGGCATATCCACGTCACATGTGACCGTCAAAAAAGCGGACATATCGACCTCGCAATGACTTAGATGTGACTAATTATCGACTTCATGTGACTCGTTTTTGTAGTTGATTTCGACTACACATTCTGGTCACTATGAGACTCCAGTCATATACGCGTCACAGGGTGACGGCATATCCACGTCACATGTGACCGTCAAAAAAGCGGACATATCGACCTCGCAATGACTTAGATGTGACTAATTATCGACTTCATGTGACTCGTTTTTGTAGTCGATTTCGACTACACATTCTGGTCACTATGAGACTCCAGTCATATACGCGTCACAGGGTGACGGCATATCCACGTCACATGTGACCGTCAAAAAAGCGGACATATCGACCTCGCAATGACTTAGATGTGACTAATTATCGACTTCACGTGACTCGTTTTTGTAGTCGATTTCGACTACACATTCTGGTCACTATGAGACTCCAGTCATATACGCGTCACAGGGTGACGGCATATCCACGTCACATGTGACCGTCAAAAAAGCGGACATATCGACCTCGCAATGACTTAGATGTGACTAATTTTCGACTTCACGTGACTCGTTTTTGTAGTCGATTTCGACTACACATTTTGGTCACGGTGCTATTAGGGTACATTGCAACTTTTTGTGTAATTCTTTCCTCTATGTTAAATTCAGTTCTATATTTTAGTGTGCTGTTATTGTCTTAGTTCTATTAATAGCTGAATTTTATGATTTAATCTTATTACGATATCTATTATATATATATATATATATATATATATATATATATATATATATATTTAATGTATGATGGAATTTCTTGTAGGCCCCCCTCAGTATAAGGAGTCAGGGTACATGCCCCTAATGCCCTGCCTTAAATCAGGCACTGTGTACAATTTGTGAAACAATAACTGTAAGTTTCAGACATACTTGGAAGATGGGGAGTTAAAGAAAGGGGGGGGAGGGCAGAGAAAAATAAAATGATTTTTTATATCATCATTTTACCAATTTTAATGATACATTCTATAACTATCACTTACTTTTAATGAAGATCACAATGAATGTATTATATACCTGGGGGGGGGGGGGCAAGGGAGCGTAGATGGAAGTAAAATCTATTATTCTTTAAACTACCCTATTATCGATTTAAAAAAAAATATGTATATACAACGTACTGTTTAAGAAAATTTACAGGGAGTATTACACATATCTGGAAGCTTCACTAAGGGAAAGGAGGGGGGGGGCAGAATGAAGAAAATGGTTGTTTTTATATCGCCATGCTAATGCTGCTTATTTATATGAAACTTTGTACTACCAATTACATTTTATTAAAATTATAATGAAAGTTACCTACAGTTGATAGGGGTGGGGGCTAGGAAGGGGGGCAGATGAAAATTAAAATAACCTTTTTAAACAACACTTATTATCCATTTTTTTTAAATTGAGATTTTGTGTAAATATCACTTACTATTAATGAAAAATTAAGTGAAGTTACATATGCCTGAGGGGGGGGCACAGAAGGAAAGAAAATGTATGTTTTTATCACTATATTTTTCATTTTAATAAAATTTGCAGGGGTGGTGTAAGCTAGGGGCCGGGGGGTACAGCCCCCCCCCCCGTCGGGGAGTCCGTGACCCCCCACAGGGGCGTACTTCTAAAGTCTGTCGTCTGTCGGGGAAAAAAATACAAAATTTTCAGTTTTTCTCCTTTTAGCAGCATTCTTCTTTCCTTTTACAAACTTGGAGCATTCCAGATTTTGCATTCTATATTCAATAGAAGAAAGTATTGGATTCATAAAAATTTTCACCTTCCAGTTTTCTATGAATATACACGTTTTGAGAGGTCCAAAACACATTTTGACCATAATATTTTTAGAAAATATCTGTCTATGTGTGACAAAAATTTTGTTCTAACTGTATCTCAAGAACTACTGCACAGAACTACATATAAATTTGTATGTAGTTGCATCATGGCATAAATTAGTATCAATTAACTTTTTGCCCAAATCACCTTATAGGTGGCGCTGCTGTAATGCAATTTCTTTCATTTAATGGAAGGCTATATCTCAGGTTCTATTTTGCTTAATCGAACAAAACTTGATATGTGAGAGCGCCATTATGAAACATCAGGTTGATTTAATTTAGGTGCATTATTGGCCGATAAGTTGCGCTGCTTTGCTGCTATTTTCCCCGAGAAGAGGAAGGCTTCTCAGTTTTTATTCTATATTATTGCAAATAACTTTGTTTATGACAGAGCCATTATGAAACATATGTGGAATCAGTTTCAGTGCACATAGCCAGATAGGTGACGCTCCTGTGCTTCAATTTTTTTCTGTGAATGGGAAAGCTATATATCATATTCTATCGTATATAATTACATAAAACTTAGTATATGAGAGGGCATTTTAAAACAAAGTACTGAATCAATTTAGGTGCATATGAGCTCATAAGTGGCGCTGCTGTTCTGTAATTACTCCGTGAATAGGAAAGACAACATCTGTTGAAAAGTCACCTATCTGGAGAGGCAATTTTCTGTCGCACGATAGGTGGCCCCCTTAGGGAAATTCGACTGTATGCAATTTATGCATACAGTGTATGCCTGTGATCAACGGATACCTGTATGCCTGTATATATGTATGCCTGGATCAACGGATGCAAAGATTAATTTTTTCTTAAGAATTTTCCTTCAGGCACTCTGCACATATTTTTTTTTCTGTGGAAAGAAAATATTATACACTCAGAGAATAGCACGATGACCTCCAAAACCACGAGGAGTACTAACAAATGGAATGGTACAAACATTAACAGTACTATTATAAACAATATTGCAGTTTTTGATAAATATCCATATAATAAACTCTCTCTATATATAGTGCCCCCCGTCAGGGAATTTCTGGTGCCACTACTGAAAATTTGAAAATCACTGAATATTTAGGGAAATTTACGCTGATTGTTATGTATATCTTAGGGGCTATGGGGAGGTGGTAAAAGAGAAAAATGATTGCATAAGTATCACAATGTTACCGATTTTAATTAAAATTTCAAAAACTATCACCTACATTTAATGAAAAATTTCAAAGAGTGTTACATATATCTAGGAGGAAAAACTAGTATGTTGTGGCCACCACATTACTTTCTTCTATATTTTCCCATATAACTTCACTAAGTAAAAATAATTTATTAAAATTATTATTTAAAGAAATTATCTTTCATAATAATGCAGGCGATTTACATATTAGAGAAGTAGTATAGCACTAAATATAAAAAAAAAAGTGAATATTACAATTATTATTATTATTATTATTATTATTATTTTTTTTTTTTTTTTGTTATAAATGAAAAAAATCATTAACTTTATTTAAAATTATCGCAGATCGATGGTTCAACCATTCGTTTTAAAGTTATTGGCGAGTTCTTTTGAAAGATACCCATCATGAAAAGTTACTCCCCTCGAAGGGGGACTGTTGATATGTTCCTACATACACAATTTTTTCTTTTTCCAGTTGACTATCTCTATTACAAATAATTCTTTTAAATTTCATAATGATTGTTAAAAAATAACTCTCTTTATGCACCAAGGCCGTATCCAGAAAAAATTTTCGGAGGGGGCCCAACTTTCACTCAGATGTTCGTTGTGCACCCGCACATATGTACACCAAGAGCGTGTGCATTAAAGTCCACCCCCCCCCCCCCATCCAATCACCTTCACTTTAAAACAAATATAAGTTATTGCCTTAAAATTCGTATCTAGGCATATTAAAATGGTTATGCGCTATAAATAAGATCGGTTACAACGCCGCATGGCGGCAAACAATGGAATTAATATTCCTAAAATCAGAAATGGCAAGAAAAGGTTTAATAATAATAATAATAATAATAATAATAATAATTCTAAAAAGTGCCTTGGTCCTAAAACTGATGGAACTAGTCCTTTAAAATGCACACGTCTCTGCTAGAGAGTTCTTTAATCCGTGATGTTACAAACCGCTGACAAACGGAGAAAATCCCCAAAAACTGGGCTCACGGTAGTCCGGTTAATAAGGAGTCGAGCTGGTAATTGAAGGATTGAGTGTTCGATGCTGGAGCCATCCAAAGACTGTCATGTAGATTAATGGTATCTGGTGCACACAAAATCAGTTGTCTCCTCCATGTTTTGTAAATGTAATAGCTCAGGTATACTGAAGTTGGAGAAAAATCTCCTCCGTGAAAGTTCTAAATTGTGGTGGTACGATTACCCTAGAAATGAATTCTAGACCGTTGAGATGTTTCTGTCTAGCTTTAGTGCAATGTTAAGTCCATTCAAATTCAACATTCCAAAAACTGACTGAAGTCCTAATTCAATGGAATGGCGCATGATTTATGTTCGAAATAACCATGTTTAAATTCTTTTTTTTTTTTTTTTTCAGGTATAGCTTTTTTTATACAGCCAAGATATATCTTTCACATAAAAAAGGAAATCTATTGCAGCTACGCTACCTGCTGGGCGATATACCCAAAAATCTAATCAACAAAAAAATTTATATCTAAGTTTCCAAAAATAGTCTAATAGTGTTCAATGCATCTAAAACCATGTAAATACATTAAAAACTGGAAGTCTAAAAGTTTCCGAATCCAATACATTTTTCTCTTGTTATGTGTGTAGAAGAAAATAATATATATATATATATGGTTTTCTAATTAGATAATAATGCTTGCTTTAGATCATATTACCGGAAACATGAGGACCTGTGTGCTGGCGTCCACTAAACCTAGAGATATTACATGTCTAGGTTTAGTGAACAGATTGAGGTCTTCTCATATGGCTTACTGTTTAGCGTGGGTAGACGTGTCTTCTACAGACCCTGGGACCATGCTTATATGCATTGCAGTTGCTGAAAATCTTCTGGTATGGCGTACGTATCGAACTCGTTTCTATATGTAACCAGGGTGTGTATCAACCAGGTGTCTCATGTGACACAGCATATATTCAACTGTGGATACACGCATACACGTCATTAGTGATTATCGTTTGAAAATTAAACAGTGCAGCGATGGCCTATCATCGAGTTCTACATCAGACTCAGATATGTCTGCTTTGTGACGATCGTAACAAAGATGTTTACATAACGTGTTGATTTTTTAAGGCCTGTCAGGGCAGTAGATAGACTTATTCTACTTGCGTCACAGCTCACATCCACTTTCGTTTTTGGACTGTCTTAGATCTCTTCAGAGGTTTGTCGAACTCAGGGAGCCTTAGCTCCAACATTATGTATATGTATATGTATATATATATATATATATTCCCTCTTCCCTTTCACTTGGCCTATGGTGCGAACTGTGGTTCATACCAATGTAGGTACAATACCTTACTTCTTCTTTCGAGCGCAGGGAGCTACAAATACTTTTCTGACTTTATGTTGACTAATAATTGTTGTAATGCTTGGGGCTATACAATCGCATGCGATTGATTTTTCCCCTGAGAGATTCGTTGTGGTAATCCTTTTGATTCCTTATGCGAATGTTATTCAGTTATAGGTGCATGGCGACGGATGACGGTAGTAGTGTAATAGTTTGAACGATGCAGATGACGCATGGTCACATATGGTGGCTTTTTCCGCAAGTGGGTTTAACACTTCGGTTTCCTTTTGGAAAACAAGGAAAATTGATACGGAATTTCTTTAAAAGAACCTGTGGACTGCATGTACCCACTTAGAGTCTGGTCCAGTCAAAGCTCAGTCCGATTTGGGATTCTGGACATTCGTTTGAAAATCTGCCTCTTTGCAAATATGAATAATGAATGCCATACTCTATGATGTGATTACTGACGTTTTTGCTTTAAGTAGGATTAGATAGTACCATTTTTCCTCACATGCCTTTCTGTAATGTAGACTTTATATTGTTTTTTTTTTATTTATTTATTTTGTTTTGTTTTTTTTGTTAGAATTTATACTCTATGGAAGGTATACTACGTGCATAACTAACAAAACTAGACGTTCCATATGCAACTGTGATCTTTGTTAATGACGAATCTTTTGTCTCACATGGAATTAAAAAGCTATTTCTGGCAAGAGAAGTGTTTAAAAGAAAGGAGACACATTACAGTGTTCAACAATAAGTACCATAAAGATCTCTTTTTAGTGTTTTTTACGAAGAGCTAATATGCATTTTGGTAATTTGGACTTTACAAGACAGAAAATTGCTAATAAATAAGGTTTCACAAGCAAACAAACTAACAACGAAAAAAAGTTATTGTGGAGAAAAAATTAATTTTTTTACAATTTTTTTTCTGGTCAGTAGAACATGAAAAAAATTCTCTCAGACAATTTCGGGGGGGGGAGGGGCTCGAGCCCCCAGAGCTCTCCCTCTGGATACGTCCCTTTTATGCACATTTATACAAAATTTTGTCCTATCCCACCATGTTAAAAATTTAGAAAAAGCGAGATGGCAACGCAAACTAGGACAATTTTTACCAAAAGTTGATAGGCTTTAATTTATGTCAGGGTATAACTGCATATTTATTTGTATGAAGTTCTGTGCAGTAGTTCCTGAGATACAGTTGCCAAAAAAATTTGTCACACACACAAAGACTGACAGACAGACAAACATTTTCTAAAAATGGTCAAATCGTGTTCTACAACTCTGAAAACGTGTAAATCCATTAAAAACCCGAGGTTGAAAATTTTTACGAATCCAATACTTTCTGCTATTGAATATAGAAAACAGTAGAAATATTGTTTTTAAATCGCTTTACTTTACATTTATAAGAAATTTTGCATAAATATCTCTTATTGTTTATCAAAAATTGAAGAGAAGAGGGTTACACTACCCGGTGAGAAGTAAGGGCTAATATATTTTTGTACCATCTTGTTGTCGATTTAATGAAACTTTGTAGAAATATTGAATGTAGGAAAAAATGGCACCGGTAAAATTGGCACCGGTAAAAATGGCACCCGGCAAAAATGGCACCAGTAATAATGGCACTGGTAAAAATGGCACCTGCGATTTGCGAAGCATATGTTAAAATGAAAAATGATCGCATTATTGAGAAAAATTAGGAGATAGAGTTTTGTTTGGTCAACATGATACACACTGATGGAAAGAAAATCCCAACACCAAGAAGGAGCTGTGCTAGATAAACGAAATTTGGTAGGCGTGTTTATACATCTGAAAGATGACGTCGATTCAAATTTCGAGCTACGCGCATAAGTGTGGCGCTAGTAGCGAAACTATGAACATGCAAATGAGGTTTGCTTTAAATAAGCGCTGTAAGGTTCGTGATCGTTATTTACAGTTGAGATTTGACGTAGTGGGTTAATGTTAGTCAAGGATGCTTCTAAGAAGACGAAGAAGCCATTATCAACAGCTCACTGAGTTTGAACGAGGTCGTGTAGTAGGGCTACGAGAAGGTGGGTTTTCTTTCGGCGATATTGCAGAAAGACTTGGCAGGAATGTATCCACTGTGCATGAGTGTTGGCAGCAGTGGTCAAGGGAAGGTACTGCCTCAAGAAGACCGGGTTCCGGGCGGCCACGTGGCACTACTGAGAGGGAAGACCGCCGTGTTCGGCGTATGGCTGTGGCTAATCGTGCTGCGTCTGCAGCTGAAATTAGAGCTGCAGTTGGCACCACAGTGACACAACGAACTGTTACAAATCGGTTACTTCAAGGACAGCTCCGAGTCAGACGCCCTGTAGCGTGCATTCCACTGACTCCAAACCACTGCCGTTTACGACGTGAATGGTGTCAAGCTAGAGCTCATTGGAGGACGGAGTGGAGATCTGTTGTGTTTTCTGATGAAAGCCGGTTCTGCCTTGGTCTCAGTGATAGCCGTGTGTTGGAGGCCAGGTGAACGCCTGCTAGCGACTTGTCTGCGGCCTAGACACACAGGGCGTACTCCTGGAGTTATGGTTTGGGGAGCAATTTCGTATGACAGCAGGAGCACTCTCGTGGTTATCCCACGCACCCTGACTGCAAATTTGTACGTCAGTCTAGTGATACAACCTGTTGTGCTGCCATTCATGAACAGCATTCAAGGGGGTGTTTTCCAACAGGATAACGCTCTCCCTCATACCGCTGTTGTAACCCAACATGCAATACCAAGAGCAATTAAAAAAATGTTTATATTATATTATTTATTTAAAGAAATATTTATATTACACAAATAAAAGCAAGTCCTGCTTTTGCCTCCAAGGCAGTAGCTCATGTTTTTTGCACCTGATGAAGAAATGCCAAGTCCTTTCGAAATCGGTTGCGCTGGATTGAATTTTATGGTCTGTGAAGAAGTTTTAAGTTTAAATATTGAATATACACCATATTTTTATTTAGTTTTGTCTTACCTGTAAAGTTTTCAAAATATTTTCCCATTTAAATGAAACATAAGTACTTCAAAAAGAAATCCAAAAATCTCATGCCATCAATAACTTATGACAGAATAAGCTGAACAATTTGTTCTGGTATGCAAAATGTTTTTTGAAAAACAAATGTATTCCTGAAAAGCTTTCAAAAAATTTAAACAAACAAATATTAATTATTATCAGAAAGCTTTATCGACAAATTATGCAAATTTGAATAGTCAAAATCATTTAGAATTTTTTTTCTGATTTTCTGAAAAACCTATGAGCGCAATTGATGCGTTTATGCTTTTATTTATTTTTTATGTTTATTTATTTATTTTATTTTATTTTTGGGGGGGGGAGGGGATATAATCTCGGCGCAACTGATTCCTATGAGGATGAAGGCCCTACGCGTAATTGAGTAGTACCTCCTCTTCCTAAACGCAACTCAATAACACCCAAGTAGGGCTGATAGCCTGCAAGGGGGAGGAGGGTGGTAGAGTAACATTCAGTAGCAAGCATTCGAGACTGGGTGAATTGGTAAGTATAAAGGTAGACAGGATTTCTTTGAGAGAAAGAAAACTGATAACTTGTAGATCTCCGTCCCACTCTCTCCTTTAATTGCATTCTAGGGACGGGATATGAAAGAAAAAAAAATCTCACAACTTCATAGGCATTTTGTAAACTTAAAGGTTTATTACTCACTTCCTTTGGGTAAATTTGAATAGGATACCAGAAGATTTTCTTTTTTCTTATGATGCTTATTCTTATTTGACATCTTGCTGTTGGAGAGACAAAGCAGTTTTTTTTTTTTTTTTCTTTAACCGTTTGCAAAAATGTCATCTTCATTTTGAAAACGAAAGACTGTCTTTAAACGTTAAAATCAAAATTTTAAGGAAATTTCCTGAATTTCTACATTTTTAATTATCTTTAAAATTTATCCTACTTTTTAAAATTATTTTAAATTTCATTAAAAATAATGTTAGTCGAACAAATGTAAAGGAAATCATGAAAATTAATTTGATTTTTAATAATAATATAATCCTTTATTAAGTATTAATGTGAAAACAAATTTTCAGTTGTACGATTTTTTTCATTTGTACGTTTTCCTGGAACGGTCCCTTAAAAAACGTATAAACGGAGTCACCTGAAAAAGAAGTCACGAAAAAAAGTCACCGGAAGAAAAGTCACCGGAAAGAAAGTCATGCGGGAAAAGGGTAACCATAAAAAAGTAATAAAAGAACATACATAAATAAAAATGCGATTTAAAAGCTTGTAAGAATGTTTTAGAGTTCGTATGTGATGAGTACACACCAGGGTTTAAACTGCCATTAGTTTTTTTTAGCATTTTGCGAAAAGGTATCATATTTTGCTAAAACATGTTGGTCAGAATTTCGCTAAAATGCTAAAACTGGATAACTGTATAAAATATCTCTGTATAATAACTCGGATTATTATTATTATTATTATTATTATTATTATTTTAATATTTGCAGGCAAAAACTACGAAAGGACTGAAATTTTTGGGAATGATTATTTATATAGTAATTTGGATTTATTTTTAATTTTTAATGATTGAATTTAAATACAAAAATATTTAAGAGTATGTCAGAATTTAGAATTTGATTCATAGAAGCATTCTTAGCACTAGTATTTCACGATTATCTACCACAACACTTTACTTGATTTTTCAATTGCTTTTTCATTTTACATATATGATATAAATACCTCTTTTTCTATTGTTAAAATCAAAACATAGTTTCCCTGATTCATATTTTTAAAGTCACAAATATGGACGCTTAGTTAAAATCATCAATGAACAAAAGAATAGAAAATAAAACTGAGGATAACAATGCTAAGTAAAAGAAATCAATGGTATCCAAAGAATTAACTTTCGAAAAAGCTAAAATAGTGCTGGCCTATTTTCGCTAAAATGCTAAAGTAATTTTTTTGCCAGGTTAAACCCTGGTACACACGTTTAGTATAAAAACTGAAATCTATGTGAAATAAAGGCAGTATTTCAAACAAAACTAAGAAGGAACAGAGGCCACCACGGCTTAAGACTGGTGGAGCAGGATAAACAAGTATTTTTATTATTAGGTTAAAAAAACAATAATAATTACTGATAATTAAAAACCAAATTTATATGAACTAAATTAATCATATATATTATGAATTGAAGAATTAAAATGATGACTTATGATTACATATGTGTGTATATACAATATATGTGTGTATGTATGTATATGTTAATAGATGCTTTTTTAAGATATATATATAAATATATATTATATTCAAATATAAAAACTTAACTTTTTGAAAATTTTATTTAAAATTAAATTTATTTTTAAAACTAATAATAAAAATTTATTAATTTTTAATTTCTTAATGTATAAGAAGTTAAAAAAAAAAAAAAAAAATTCTTATGATGTCGAGTACATATATTAATTAACTAACACACAAACGGATAAACCATATCAGTTTTGTGATTTTTAGATTTCTCACACCTCAAACCGTGTAGAAATGTAAAAAAAAAAAAAAAAAAAAAAAAAAAAAAAACATGGATGAAAATTTTTATGATTGCCTAAGATCCCCATACCTATAGCATGATGGGGGAAAAAATATACACAGATTGATAAATATTTATATATATATACATATATATTAATGGAGATTGCTTTAAAAATGTCATATGCGAAAGTTTAAAAATGTAATTGATTTATTTATATAATAAATTAATTTATTATTATAAAAACAACTTTTTCTCGCTCTTACCTAATAATAATTTGGAAGTAATAAACCATATGTATTTTCAGTCATTTTAATTTTAATTTAGTTTATTTATTTTTATTTATTTAATCATTTTTTACCCTTAGTTAATTGATACGGTACAAAACAAAATATATTAATTGATTGAAAAAAATAATTTATGTATAATGCTTTATATTAAAATTAACTTTTCTAGCTATTACTTATTAAGAATCTTACAGTAAAGTAATATATTTTTTTCGTTTAAATGTAATAAAATAATAATAATAATAATAAATCCTTTCGTTCAAAGTTCAGAGTAACAAAATAAGCTCAAATTATTATTATTATTAGTAGTAGTAGTAAATGATTTTTCACATTCCCTTTAGAGAGTGGTAAGATAACAGATTTTCAAAATAAGAGTAATGCATATAGAATTGAATTGAAAAGAATAGAAGGGTATTCTCTAATAAAAGACAACTTTTTATTATTATTATGTATTAAAAATTTTGAAAGTAATTAAAAATATTTTAATTACTTTAATTATTTAATTAAAAAATATTAGGAGTATGGCTTAACAACTTTTTCTTCCTGATATGCATTAAAATTTCGAAAATAATAACTGCATTTTTGCTGCATCTTTTATTATATATATATATATCGAAAACCTTTTCAAACATTCAATTATATGAAACCAAGTATCACATGAAGATCTGTAAAAAATGAATAAATTTGACGAAAAGAAAAAAATAGGCAACTTGATATTGAAACATACAAATTCATTACTTTTTCAAGGGCATTAAATGAATGTTGTATGCTAATTAGGTGATCCTTCTATCATGCTGTATGCAAACTGCTAAAAATTTACAGCATGCAATGCCCGAATATATATATATATATATATAATAAATAATTGATTTCCTTTACAATATTTAGCAAATGAGAGAAAGATGAAAATACCAACAATGAAATTAATAATTAGATGTATTACGTATAAAGTTATTGTCACAATAACCATTTAAGTAAAATTCACTGATTAGTAAAAACATGTTAAAGTACTTACGCAGAAGAGAAATGACGTATATCACTTAAGCCTAAACTATGAGATAGTTGTCATATATATATATATATATATATATAATATTTCATTTATTACTATATGTTATTTCTTATCTCTAAGTTTACATGTATATATAAAATGTCGATACTTGCATATACAATAATTCAATTTTTAATTACATACAATATGAATCGTCTTTCGTAACGCACTCTTCATTTATCAATAATTTAAAATGAAAAGCTTAATACTACATAAAAATTACAATGAACTCAATTGGACAAAATTAATAAGTAAGTAAATAAATGAATAGAATAAAAAGTAATTAAAATGAATTTTTTTAATTAATTATAACAATTAAATTTAATAATAAAATTTAATTATAAAAATTAAATTAATTATAACAACTATTACCTACTTTTAATGAAAATTTTCAAAAGTGTTACATATGCTCAGGAGGGCGGGGAGGTGGAATACTGAGGGGGGGGAAGCTCTTTTTAAATCACTTTGCTTTACATTTATAGGAAATTTTGTATAAATATCTCTTATTGTTTATCAAATTGCAGAGAGGGTTATATTATCGACTAAGAGCTAGAGGGCACATGGAAAGAATATATTTTTACACTACCCTGGTGCTGATCTAATGAAATTTTACTTGTTTATAAAACATTAGAGTGAGGGTTGCACATCAGTTTCTGTCTCTTCATAAGTTTGTACGCAAAAATTCAATGCATGATTTTAATCTGTAGAAAATAAATGGGCATAGGACAACTCCGCCGAAGCATAGGACAACTCCGCCGAAAAATTTATCAGCTGTTTCCCCCAGCAGGACAACTCCGCCGCATTCCTTTCTGCCATTTTCCCTCGATAGGACAATTCCGCCGAATGAGGGGGGAAGGCATTACCTTTGGCGAAATAAAAGTTGGCGAGAATGCTAAAACTTCAGGCATTCAACTTTTGTTAAAAATAAATACATAAATGAATGGTAATAATCTATATATTAATTCGCAAACATGAAATTTGTTGCACGTTTTTAACATATTAATTATGGGGGAAGAGGATTGAAAGTAGCATTGTTAGAAAGTTATGGTTAATGAGAATTTAAGGGAAAAGAAAATCTCTTATTAGAAACTCAAAGAAGCATTCAAAAATACCTTTATTTTTATGCACTTTTTCATTTTATACACGTAATCTTTTGTATTAAAAATTTTTATAGAAGAAAGTTGTTCAATTTGTCAATTTCTTAAAATTCAATAAAAGGCATAGGCACAGTAATTTGTATAGATGTAACTTCCCTATATTTTCAACTACAGATTTTTCATTTTATAAGGCAACAACCTTTAAAGTGTTAGAAATGCTTATTGACTAAACGAATGCAAAACCGTAATTTAATACTATTGAACATGGAGGCAAAAAAAAAAAAAAAAAAAAAAAAAAAATTATGATTTATTAGTTTTTTTTATTATTATTATTTATTCATTTATTTATGATGTAATTATTTTTTTTTCTTTTTTTTTGGTGATTTACGTCAGCTATAATTGGAAATATATATATATATATATATATATATATATATATATATATATATATATATTAATATAAAATGTAATGCATTCTAATTAACTGAAACTTGATTACTTATTTTTGAAAAGTGTATTTATTACTATATGCTGATTCATTATAAATGCATATCGGGCGAAAAACGACACTGCTATGTACTGCAATTTAACTCTATTTACGGAAAGACCATATCAGCTTTTATGTTATATACCGGCAACAAAGTTGCTATAGATATCATGAAAGATGGTAGAGAAAATACTGTTTTGGGGTAAAATTTTTGAAATTGAGTTTTTGTTATATTTATACGTTGTGAAGTCCCCTGAATACGAAAATCATGTTTTTTCGGTTGATCTATGTGCCTGTTATTAGCATATTCTAAGAACAAATAACAGCAGAAAGATCTAACTCGATGTACTAAATCTGTATCGTATAGGATAGCTGCACTAAAGTTTTCGTTGAGATCAAGCAAATGATTCGTGTTAGTATTCCAATTAGATTCCAATTAGTATTTCTATTATTAAATTGTACGGTAAGCCGTGTGAGTAACATACCAAATTATTATTAAACTGTTGACATATTATTTCGATACAGACAGTATTCTTCGCTATTGAAATGATCAGAAGAAGAAAGTAAATGGATACAAACGTTCATAGGTATATGCATCGTCACGCAAATAATAATCAATGAAACTATAATAATCAATTTATAATTCTTATTACTAAAAGTCGTTCATTTAAACGAGTTATTTGCGGACATTTCTGTTCCATAATTATCTTCTGTTCCATAATAATCTGTCTTCCATCATCGACCCTGAATACCATAATAAAATTCTATATACATTAATATGTGGGCTCGTTTTTTTTTTTGTTTTTTTTTTTTTTTTCATTTTTTTCCAGTCTCCCAACAAAATCAGCTATGTTACTAAAACCTATCTTCTGAATGTTCCTCCAATATCAACTAGTATGTTGTAACCACCATGAAACTTTCTTCTACATTTTTTCCATGCAAATTATTTAATAAAATTAATATTTATTAAAACTATTTTCCACGATATATACAGATGGAGATGATTTTCATCGCACAGAATTATTACTGTTGTTATTACTGTTATTTATCACTGTTGAATAAAAGATTTAAGAAATTAAATTAAAGAAAATAAGTAAAGAAAATTTAATATAAGTTAAGTAATATATATTTGAATATTATGTTAAGTAAAGAAAATTTAATTTCTTATTTATCATTTAATAATTTTGTAAATGTAATCGGAATAATTTAAACTAAGATGTAAATTTTTCTTAAGTTAATTTTTACTTGAATTTTATGATATTCAAGTGCTACACGAAAATTAGAAATAAATTTATTAATAGAAGAATTTATTAATACGATTAAATAATTGTCAAATAAAAGAACATATAATGAAAAATAAAATTAAATGCATGTTTAAGAGTAAAAATTTTTACTCATAATTTGGTTAAAATCTATTTTACTTTTACTCATCTTTAAAAAGCGAGGGGGGGAAGGGCTCTTATATAATGCTCGATGTGCCGCCAAAGTGCAATGCGTCGCCAAAAATGGAAACACTGCTGCAGACCCCCTCTTCTCGTCTCAGGAAAATGGCGCGGCGGAGTTGTCCTCTGTGGGAAAAGGGGTGTTAAAATTCTCGGCGGAATTGTCCTATGAGGGGAATAGGGGATTAAAATCTCGGTGGAATTGTCCTGTTCCGAAATAAATTAATAAAAAGATTTAAAAAAAAATAATTTCATCTTTTAATCTGTCGTTTTTGCCCCCCCCCCCCGTAGGAATAGAAAATGTACACTCTCATTGATATTTAGCATGTGTTTTACAAGTTGAAAAATTCCGCGCTTTTTACAATTGCTGCTTGTAAAATACAAGTATGAATGTAAAAAAAAAAAAAAAAAAAAATCTAGAGGTTAACGTGCAGAGAAAAATAAAATAATGTTTTTTATGTCATACCATCATTTTCTTTTCTTCACCCTCTTAGAACCCCTTAAATAATTTCCATGACACATATCTTTCACAAGCAGTTATTCTGAAAAGTGCCCTTTTTTCCCGCGATCTGGGAAAAAGGGCACTTTTCTTAAATGTAACTTGCAAAATACTTGCTAAACATGAACGATAGCGAAATTTTTTTGTTATACGTAGTGGGGGGACGGGGGAGGATGGGACAGATTAAACAAAAAAAAATCTGTTTCAGAATAATCGTTTTCCAATTTTTGATATTAACTTTTTAACTAATGTCTGATAATAATACATTGAATTTTTGCATACTAACTTAGAAACTGAAAGATACTACGATACGCATCCCTTTCTAGAATTTTTCATAAACAATAAGTGATGTTTATAAAAAAATTTCTATACATGTGAAGCGGTGTGATTTAAAAATAATTCTTTCATTCCCTGTTCCCTTGCCCCCTCCCCCCCCCCCTAATTATAGGTATCATTCACCATAATTTTTCATTAAAGTAGGTGATAACTGTAGAAATTTTAATTAAAATTGGTAGCATTGTGGTATTTATGAATCATTTTTTTCTTCTGCTCCCTCCATATCCCCCAAAATATATATAACAGTCAATGTAAATTTTCCTGAAAATTAAATGATATTTATGATGCATTTTATTAAAATAAAAAGCATTGGGGTTATAAAACATTCATTTTGTATCCTTCTTTCTCCAGCCCCACCCCCCCCCCCCCCCCTTCACCCAGACATGTAACCTGCACTGTAGTTTTTCATTAAAAATAATAGAGAGTTACACAAAAAGTCAATAAAAAAATCGATAATAAGTATTATTTAAGAAAATTATTTTATTTTCATCTGCCCCACTCACTTGCCCCCCTTTTTTGAACTGCATGTTTCTTTCATTATAATTTTAATAAAAGAAGTAAGTAATAGTCATACAATATTTCATATAAATAGGTAGCATGGCGATATAAAATCAACTACTTTTCTTATTCTGCTACCCCCTTCCCCCTCCTAAGATATCTGTAACACTCACTGCAATTTTTTAACAGTAAGTACATGTTCAATGTTATTTAAATCGATACTAGGGCAGTTTAAAAAGCTTTTTTTTTTTTTTCATCTGCAACCCCCCCCCCCCTCCTCTAAGTATATATAACCCTCATTTTGATCTTAATAAAAAAGTAAGTGATAATTAAAATGATATTTTATATTACCATTTTACTGACTTTAATCATATACTTTACAACTATCACTTACTTTTTATGAAGATCACAGTGAGTGCATTTTATACTTGGGGGGGGGGGGCAAGGGGGGGCAGATGGAAATGAAATATATTCTTCTTTAAACTACCCTGTATTCATTTTATTTTTTATTTTTTATTTTTTATTTTTTTTTTTTGTATAATCACGTATAATTTATGAAAAAATTACAGAAAGTGTCAAACATACTTTTTTTTTTTTTTTTTTTTTTTTTTTTTGGGGGGGGGGGGGCACAGGAAATAAAATAATTCTATAAACTATCACTTACTTTTTATGAATATCACAATGAGTGTATTATATATCTGGGGGGGGGGACAAGGGGGCGCAGATAGAATTAAAATGTATTATTTTTTAAACTACCGTATTGTCAGTATAAAAAAAACTTTACATATCTATAACTTTCTGCTTATGTAAAATTACAGTGAGTGTACATATATCTGGATGATTTGTTAAGGGGGGGGGGGGGCAGAGTGAAGAACTTTTTTGTTTTTATATCACCATGCTATTATTTATATGAAACTTTGTACGACTATCACTTTCATTTTATTAAAATTATAGTGAAAGTTACCTATAGTTGATAAGGGGGGGGGGGTGGTAGATGAAACATTTATTATCGTTTATTTCATTTGCATTTTTGTGTAAATATCAGTTACTATTGATGAAAAATTACAGTGAGGTACGCAAAATTCAATGCGTGGCTTAAATTTGTAAAAAGTTACTCAAAAATTAATTTTTTCTTTTAATCTGTTTCTTTTGTCCTCCCCCAATGTAGAAAAAAAAAAAAAATAACTCTCTCGTTGATGTTTAGCATCAGTTTTACAAGGAGAAATTAAGAAAAGTGCCTTTTTTTCCGATTGTGGAAAAAAAAAGGCACTTTTCTTAATTGTCACTTGTAAAATACTTGCTAAATATGAACGACAGCAAAAATGTTTTGTTTCTACGAGGGGAGGGGGAACAGATGAAAGAAAAAAATTCTGTTTTAGAATAATCTTTTACCAATGTTTGATATTAACTTTTAATTAATGTCTGATTGTATGGAATTTTGGATTGCAGAAAGAAGGGCGTTTTTCCTAATTTCTCATTGTAAAACTGATGCTAAACATCAACGAGAGTGTAAGTTTTTTTTTTTTTTTTTTTTTTTTTTTTTTTTCTACATGGGGGGAGGACAAAAGAGACAGATTAAAAGAAGAAAATTCATTTTTGAGTAACTTTTTTACAGATTTAAATCATTCATTGAATTTTTGTATACCTCACTGTAATTTTTCATTAATAATAATTTATAGTTACACAAAATGTAAATAAAACAATAAACAAACTATAATAAGTGTTGTTTAAAAAGATTATTTTATTTTCCATCTGTCCTACTCCCTCCACCTTATCAACTATAGGTAACTTTCACTATAATTTTAATAAATAAAAGTGATAGTTGTACCAAGTTTCTATGAAACTTGGTACAACTACCACTTTTAGGTAGTATAGTGTATTATTAGGTAGTATATTAGTTTTATCACTTTTGTATCACCAGTAGGTAGCATGGTGATACAAAAACAAAAATTTTCTTAGCTCTGCCCCCCCCCCCCCCTCCTTAGCAAATCATCCAGATATGTGTACACTCACTATAATTTTTCATAAGCAGAAAGTTGCATAGGTACAAAGGTTTTTTTTTTAATTAACAATGCAATAGTTTAAAGAATAAATATTTTACTTCTATCTTCGCCCTCCCTTGTCCCCCCCCCCCAGATATATAATACACTCATTGTGACCTTCATAAAAAGTAAGTGATAGTTATAGAATATGTCCTTAAAATCGGTAAAATGGGAGTATAAAAAAATATTTTATTTTCATCTGTCCCCCACTCTTTATCCCCCCCCCCCTCAAGTATGTCTGACACTTTCTGTGATTTTTTTTCACAATTTGTACGTTATTATACAAAGTTTTTGTTTAAATCGATAATAGTGTAGATTTAAGAATATATTAGTTCCCCATCATACTATAGGTATGGGGAACTTAGGTAATCGTGAAAATTTTCGACCTCGGTTTTTGACTTTTCTACACGTTTTCAGATGTGAGGAATCCGAAAATGACAAAATTTGTATGGTGCATGTCTGTAGGGTGTCTGTTAGTCCGTTAGTCCGTTAGTTTGTTAGTCTATGTACACGATATCTCAAGAACAAATTGTCGCAGAGAGGTCAGATCATCTTTAAAATATTACTTTCGACACTGGCAAGAACCCTATTCATTTGCAACATTCGATTTAAAAAACTTCGTAAGTTATTAGAAATTTACGATTTTCTTAACATGGGAGAATAAGACAAAAATTCACTTAAACGTGCATTAAATGTAAACTTTTTACTCTAAAAATGTCAGACCAGTTTTAAAATATCCGTTTTGATGCCGGAATGAACATCAGTAACTATAAATATGCTACTTTGAAATTTTCGCAAGTTATTGGAAATTTATGAATTTCTTAACATGGCAGTATAGGGGAAAATTTCACATAAACGTCAATTTTGAGCGATATTTTCATCGTAAAGATGTCAGACTACTTTTGAAATATTATTTAGGACACTGACATGAATATTAATAACTATGAATTTTCAAATCTAAAAATTTCCTAAGTTATTGGAAATTTACGAATTTCTTAACATGGGAGAATAGGACAAAAATTCATTTAAACATACATTAATGGAAACTTTTTACTGTAAAAATGTCAGACCAGTTTTAAAATATCAGTTTGATGCTGGAATGAACATCAGTAACTATAAATAGGCTACTTTGAAAATTTCGCAAGTTATTGGAAATTTACGAATTTCTTAACATGGCAGTATAGGGAAAAATTTCACATAAACGTCATTTTGAGAGATATTTTCAACGTAAAGATGTCAGACTACTTTTGAAATATTATTTAGGACACTGGAATGAATATTAATGACTAAGAATTTTCCAATATAAAAATTTCGTAAGTTATTGGAAATTTACGATTTCTTAACATGCCAAAACAGAGCAAAATTTCACATAAACGTCAATCTTGAGGGATATTTTCACCGTAAAGACGTGAAACAATTTCGAAATATTATTTAAGATACTTGCATGAATATCATAGACTATGATTTTTCCAGTGTAAAAATTCGTAAATTATTTGGAATTTACACTTTACTTAACATGTCAGAATAAGGCAAAAATTGAGCATAAACTTCCATTTTGAGGATCCTAAATACATTAGACAACTTCAAAATTACTTTTATGATATTTGTTTGAACATGATTGAATACAAATATTCTACTAGGAAAATTTCGTAAATTATTCGTAATTTACGATTTTATCAACATAGGGAAATTGTAAATTTTTCATATAAATATGAATTTTGAGGATTATTGCATTGGAAATAGTAGCATGAAAACTAAACAACGGAATTGACCTCGATAAAATAAATTTATAAATTAGAATAAGATAAATATATGGAAGTGAACGGTAGATAGCCTATTAGGCGGGGATTTCGTTCTGTCACTGTATCAAGCTTTGGTCAAATTCATTTCTTTTAACATGATTATAATATGTCTCGCACTAGAAATTTCTGAGAACATAAATATGATGGGGAACTGAGCAGAGTCCACCTATGCCAACTAGTTTTATTTTCATCATCCCCCCTTTCCACGCTCCCGGTACTTAATACACTCATTGTAATCTACATAAAATTACGTGGTAGTAATAGAATATATCATTAAAATCGCTAAAATGGTGATATAGAGAATAACTTTATTTTCCTTCCCCCACTAAGTGTGTCTGACACTTACTGTAATTTTTTCATAAATTATACGTGATTATAAAAACATTTTTTAAAATCAATAATAGGGTAATTTAAAGAAGAATATATTTCATTTCCATCTGCTCCCTTCTGACCCCCCAGGTATATAATACACTCACTGTGATCTTCATAAAAAGTAAGTGATAGTTATAAAATATATCATTAATGTCGGTAAAATTGTGACATAAAACAACATTTTATTTTTGTCTGCCACCCTCCCCCCCCCTCTTCCTTTAACCCTCCCCTCCCACAAGTATGTCTATCGTAAGAGTTGATAAAAAAACATTTTTTTTTTTTTTTTTTTTTTTTTTTTTCAATCTGCTGCTAGTCCCTTCCTCTCTTCCCCCTGGTACTAAATACTAAATGAATGTTGTACCAAATCAATTGAAATTTCAAAAAATGTAATTTGAAAGTCAATTTTTAAATTCATTACTTGATATTTATTATTTTGCGATTTGCGAACCGGAAAAGTGCCCTTTTTTCCGAGATCCATATTCTAGTCATTCATTTTAGGCTTTACTTACTTAAAAAGAAAAAAAAAAAAAAATGAATTCCCTTTTGTGAATAAGTATAAAATTTAAAAATTTCACGCTTTTAGGTAAAATCTATTTATGAACTAACCAGAAACTAGCTAGTCAGCATTTAAATATAACTGAACGATATATTACAGTGAGTGTTACACTGATCTGGGGAGGGAACAGAATAAAAAAAGGAGTTGTTTTTATATCACTATGCTAGTAGCTATTTATATGAAACTTTGTTTGACTATCACTCACTTTTTATTAAAATTATAATGAAAGTTACTTGTAGTTAAAAAAGGGGGGTGGGTGTGCATGTGGTGATGTTGGTGGTGGGAAATGGGGGGCAGAGGAAAAACAAAATCTATTTAAACAACACTTATTATTATTATTATTATTATTGTGTGTGTGACATTTTGTGCAAATGTCACTTACTGTTAATGAAAAATTACAGTGAGTGTTATTTATGTCTGGGTGAGGGGGGGGGGGGTGTAAGATACATAAAGATACAAGTAATTTTTCGTATCATTATGCTTTGCATTTTACTAAAATTTATTATAAATATCATTTAATTTTTAGAAAAAATTACGCTGATTGTTAAATATATCATGGGGGTTATAGAGGCAGAGGAGAAAAATGATTGTATAAATATCCCAATGTTATCAGTTTTAATAAAGGGCATAGGACAACTCCGCCGAAACATAGGACAACTCCGCCGAAAAATTTATCAGCTGTTTCCCCCAGCAGGACAACTCCGCCGAATTCCTTTCTGCTGTTTTCCCTCGATAGGACAATTCCGCCGAATGAGGGGGGAAGGCATTACCTTTGGCGAAATAAAAGTTGGCGAGAATGCTAAAACTTCAGGCATTCAACTTTTGTTAAAAATAAATACACAGAAGAATGGTAATATTAATTCGCAAACATGAAATTTGTTGTACGTTTTTAACATATTAATTATGGGGGTAGAGGATTGAAAGTAGCATTGTTAGAAAGTTATGGTTAATGAGAATTTAAGGGAAAAGAAAATCTCTTATTAGAATCTCAAAGAAGCATTCAAAAATACCTTTATTTTTATGCACTTTTTAATTTTATACACGTAATATTTTGTATAAAAATTTTTATAGAAGAAAGTAGTTCAATTTGTCAATTTCTTAAAATTCAATAAAAAGCATAGGCACAGTAATTTGTATAGATTTAACTTCCCTATATTTTCAACTACAGATTTTTCACTTTATAAGGCAACAACCTTTAGAGTGTTAGAAATGCTTATTGACTAAACGAATGCAAAACCGTAATTTAATACTATTGAACATGGAGGCAAATTAAAGAAAAAAAAAAAAAAAGATTTAATTTATGATTTATTAGTTTTTATTATTATTTATTCATTTATTTATGATGTAATCAATTTTTGTTTTTGGTGATTTACGTCAGCTATAATTGGAATATACATATATATATATATATATATATATATTTAATATAAAACGTAATGCATTCTAATTAACTGAAACTTGATTACTTATTTTTGGAAAGTGTATTTATCACTATATGCTGATTCATTATAAATGCATATTGGACGAAAAACGACACTGCTATGTACTGCAATTTAACTCTATTTACGGAAAGACCATATCAGCTTTTATGCTATATACAGGCAACAAAGTTGCTATATGAAATAGATATCATGAAAGATAGTAGAGAAAATACTGTTCTTGGGTCAATATTTTGAAATTGAGTTTTTGTTATATTTATACGTTGTGAAGTCCCCTGAATCCGAAAATCATGTTTTTGCGGTTGATCTATGTGCCTGTTATTATCATATTCTAAGAACAAATAACAGTAGAAAATTCTAACTCGATATACTAATTCTGTATCGTATAGGAAAGCTGCACTAAAGTTTTCGTTGAGATCAAGCAAATGATTCGTGTTAGTATTCCAATTAGATTCCAATTAGTATTTCTATTATTAAATTGTACGGTAAGCCATGTGGTAACATACCAATTATTATTAAACTGTTGACATATTATTTCGATACAGACAGTATTCTTTGCTATTGAAATGATCAGAAGAAGAAAGTAAATGGATACAAACGTTCATAGGTATATGCATCGTTACGCAAATAATAATCAATTTATAATTCTTATTACTAAAAGTCGTTCATATAAATGAGTTATTTGCGGACATTTCTGTTCTATAATTATCTTCTGTTCCATAATAATCTGTCTTCCATCATCGACCTAGAATACCATAATAATAAAATTCTGTATACATCAATATGTGGGCTCGTTTTTTTTTTTTTTTTTTTTTTTTTCCAGTCTCCCAACAAAATTAGCTATATTACTAAAACCTATCTTCTGAATGTTCCCCCAACATCAACTAGTATGTTGTAACCACCATGAAACTTTCTTCTACATTTTTTCCATACAAATTATTCAAAAAATTAATATTTATTAAAACTATTTTCCACGATATATACAGTTGGAGATGATTTTCATCGCACAGAATTAAAAAATTTAAGAAATTAAGTCAAAGAAAATAAGTAAAGAAAATTTAATATAAGTTAATCAGGTCGGCGTAAGTATTTTAAGTTACTATCCTAACTCATTGGATCTTAATCTACATTGCAACTTTTTGTGTAATTCTTTCCTTTATGTTAAATTCAGTTCTATATTTTAGTGTGCTGTTATTGTCTTAGTTCTATTAATAGCTGAATTTTATGATTAAATCTTATTACGATATCTATTATTTAAGTAATAATATATATTTGAATATTATGTTAAGTAAAGAAAATTTAATTTCTTATTTATCCTTTAATAATTTTGTAAATGTAATCGGAATAATTTAAACTAAGATGTAAATTTTTCTTAAGTTAATTTTTACTTGAATTTTATGATATTCAAGTGCTACACGAAAATTAGAAATAAATTTATTAATAGCAGAATTTATTAATACGATTAAATAATTGTCAAATAAAAGAACATATAATAATAATAATAAATAAAATTAAATGCATGTTTAAGAGTAAAAATTTTTACTCATAATTTGGTTAAAATCTATTTTACTTTTACTCATCTTTCCAAAGCGAGGGGGAAGGGCTCTTATATAATGCTCGATGTGCCGCCAAAGTGCAATGCGTCGCCAAAAATGGAAATACTGCTGCAGACCCCCTCTTCTCGTCTCAGAAAAATGGCGCGGCGGAGTTGTCCTCTGTGGGAAAAGGGGGGTTAAAATTCTCGGCGGAATTGTCCTATGCGGGGAATAGGGGATTAAAATCTCGGCGGAATTGTCCTGTTCCGTTAATAAAAATATTAACAACTATCACCTATATATTAATTTGAAACATGTTTTTGTCTGTCTCCTCTATATTGAGAGAACTACTTGGTGTAAAAATTTGGTTGAGGTGTCTAAAAAAAGTTCTTGGTCTGTAGATGTGCTATGAGGGGAGAAAAATAAAAAAAAGTCGAACGGTTTCCCCCCGGGTTAAAAACACGTTTACGAGCTTAACTAAGCTTCAAATTACTTCACGGTGAAGAAATTGTACATATGGGGACTAGAGTCGAATACTAAAAAATCACTTTCTGCGAATTTGGAATTTTCGATTTTAAAGGGGGGAAAAGGGGGAAAGTAAATTTGGTGGGGGGGGAGGGGGGAAATTAGTTTGAGAGGGATATCCGTTCTAGACCCACGCATGTAGTACCTCATTTTAAAGGTCTTGAAATTTCATGTCGACTGGGGATGTTTGCATACAATATAGTGCGACCCCTGGTGGTGAAAAATGGAACTAGGTGATTTTGCTGCAGACCCTATCATGTTACATCTTATTTTAAAAGTCTTGGTATTTCCTGACCGTTGGTGATGTTCGTACAAAACACACTGCGCCCCCTGGCGGTGGAAAGTGCAACTAAAGGATTTTGCAGCTGACACCACCATGTCACACCTTATTTAAAAGGTCTTGGAAATCTAAGGCGATTGGTGATAGAGGTCTTGAAATTTCATGTTGATTGGGGATGTTTGTATACAATATAGTGCACCCCCTGTTGGTGAAAAATGGAACTAGGTGATTTTGTAGTAGACCCTATCATGTTATATCTTATTTTAAAGGTCTTGGTATTTCCTGACCGTTGGGGATGTTCGTACAGAACCCACTGCTCCCCCTGGCGGTGGAGAGTGCAACTAAAGTATTTTGCAGTTGACCCTACCATGTGACACCTTATTTGAAAGGTCTTGGAAATCCAAGGCGATTGGTGATAGAGGTATTGAAATTTCATGTTGATTGGGGATGTTCGTACACAATATACTACACCCCCTGGTGATTAAAAATGGAACTAGGTGATTTTGCAGTCGACCCTATCATGTTACACCTTATTTTAAAGGTCTTGGTATTTTCTTACCGTTGGTGTTGTTCGTATAGGACAAGCTGTGCCCCATGGCGGTGGAAAGGGCAACTAAAGGGTTTTGCAGTTGACACCACCAGTGACACCTTATTTGAAAAGTCTTGGAAATTCAAGGCGATTGGTGATGTTCGTATACAACATACTGCACACCTTGGTGGAGGAAAGTGGAATTTGCAACGCGTGTGTAGCATGCATGCCTGCTATACAGTGCAGCAGTCACAGGCAGAGGTAACATGAGTCAGAGGTTCGCTCGGTTCAAGGTTAATTTTTGAGAAATTTTGCATGTTATTAGAGGCCTGTATATACGCTGCCGCAGGCATCGGGTCACGAGCCCGAGTTCCGTTCTGTTTGAGTTTTTTTTTTTTTTTTTTTTGTGATGCTTTCATTTAAAAATAGAAATTCAAACAAAATCGAGTTAAAGATATAAAACCATACAAATTAAAGGTTCATTTAAGGTTATTATCATGGGCCCGGTCACTGCTGGCCGGGTTCGTTTGGTTCCAGGTTAATTTTTTGGAATTTTTTTATGTTATTAGCGGCCCGCGTATGTGCTGCCGCAGGCACCGGGGTCACAAGTCAGAGTTTCGTTCGGTTCGAGGTAATTTTTTTTGTTACAGCTGATTATTTTTTTCGTGATGCTTTCATTTAAAAATAGAAATTCAAACTAAATCGATTTAAAGGTATAAAATCATACAAATTTAAGGTTCATTTAAGGTATCATGAGCCCGGGCAACACCTGGCGGGTTCGTTCGGTTCCAGGTTAATTTTTGGGAATATTTTTATGTTATTAGCGGCCGGCGTATGCGCTGCCGCAGGCACCGGTGTCACAAGACAGAGTTTCGTTTGGTTCGAGGTTTTTTTTTTTTTTTTTTTTTTTTGTTATAGCTGATTATTTTTTTCGTGATGCTTTCATTTAAAAACAGAAATTCAAACTAAATCGAATTAAAGGTCTAAAATCATACAAATTTAAGGTTCATTTAAGGTATCATGGGTCCGTGTAACACCGAGCGGGTTCGTTGGGTTCCATGTTAATTTTTGGGAATATTTTTATGTTATTAGCAGCCGGCGTATGCGCTACCGAAGGCACCAAGGTCACAAGGCAAAATTTCGTTCGGTTCGAGGTAATTTTTTTGGTTACAGCTGATTATTTTTTCAAGATGCTTTTATTTAAAAATAGAAATTCAAACAAAATTCAGTTAAAGATGTAAATCGATACAAATTTAAGGTTCATTTAAGGTTATTACCATGGGTCCGGGAAACGCCGGACGGGTCAGCTAACATGTAGTCTTAGTATTAAACGAAATAGAAAATGAAAGATAGGAACTGTTTATTTGGAGTCAGTTTGACGTAACATTGACAGTACTTTGTTGAAAGTGATGTCATATATAGTATTTCTATTTATAAGCATTTTTCTGACTTTCTTTTTTTTTAAAGTGAAATGTCGTAAATTATATTAGATGTTTTAACTTGTAATACATTTAAATAATGATGCGATGTTTTTTGAAACATTACGATCAATAAAATGACCGTCGAATTCGACGGGATCCACCTAGTTTACTTTCAATGAAAAATTACGGTGAGTGTTACCTTTACCGAATCCCGGAAAAAATGGTAACGGTAAAAATGGTACCGGAAAAAATGGTAAACGGAAAAAATGGTTCCGGAAAAAATGGTAAACGGAAAAAATGGTAAGTGGAAAATTAGTATTCCTAAACATGTGTACTATGAATCCATGGTACACTGTCACCGAAAATGAGCTTCTAAAAAATATCTGTAATGTTGATCTGAAATTTGTATCATTAATTCCATGTTTAATGTCCTTTCGTCAGGGGTAAAAAAATACTTAACATGCAATAATCCTAAAAATTGCCACATGCATGCGAAATGAATGGTTATTATTAAAAATAATATTTATACCTTAAAAAAAAAAAAAAAAAAAAAAAAAAACAGATATTGGAGTTCCTGATACATTATGAGACAAATAAAAGATTCAAAATGAGAAATTAATGTACAAACAAATTATTTAGCACAAAATTCAGAGACAGCAAAAATTTCAAAACCCATATAAGTTACAAATTTGTTTCATACGCACTAATAAACGAAAATTAATAAAAATCCATATTAGATAGGCTTTTTATATTGTGAAATCAATGTTAATTCTAAACACAAAAACTGTAATAAATTAATAAATAATAATTATAATAAAATATTTTTATGAATATCTCTTTTTATCAGAAATTATATCGATTATTATTATAAGGGATTTGCACATTGGCAAATATTTTATAAATGATAGAACATTTTTAGATTTATTACATTTTAAATACAAAAGATATTGAGTTTCTTTTGTAAAAAGTATTATGACGAGAGTATTTCGATTTATTCTTTTTTCTTTCTTTCTTTCTTTCTTTTTTTTTTTTTTTTTTTTTTTTCAATATTTGCCATAAAAAAGGTTTATGCTACAGATGTCTTTAAAAATATGAGCACCTGGTCCGTCATTGGAATACGTCTTCTAAATTGCTATGCCCTTATTTTTCTAAATGAAAATTCTTTCATCTTTGAATAGTTCATTCTTATATTAGGTATCTTGTCCTGTTTTCATGCCCCTTATAACAAACTCGTTGATTGGCATATGGGTCTAACGGATAACAATGGTTCCCAAGAGCATACAATTCACGGCTAATATGTATGTATAGTTTATGTTTAACAAAAAGCATATATCTTTAGAATTTGGGCTTTAAAAAAAAAAAAAAAAAAAAAAAAAAACATATCTGCATTTTATTTGCTGTGTAACTATGACAGTTACACAAGTCAATGGCGTAGCGAGCATAACTGGCGCCCGTGGCCCGTTTTCTTTCTGGTGCTCTCCCCTCCTCCCATATGTTTTTTTTTTTTTTTTTTTTTTTTCTCAATTTTGCTTTAAATTTTTTCTGTTTAATTGAGCTAGTATTTGTAGAAGAAATTTTTTTTTTTTTTTTTTTTTTCTTTTCAATTTCCCTTACCGAAATATGTTAGAGAAGACTATTGTTTTAGGATCAAATTTCGGAAATTGAGAGTTTTTGTGATATTTGAAAAAATTGAGGTCCCTCCAAATTCTTAAAGCAGGTCATTAGCGGTTGGTCTGTATGTGTGTTTGTTATCGTAACTTGGGTTTGAACTTTTGACCTCCCGTCTGTCACATTGTAGCCAACATCTTAATATTCAGTAGTACTATTAGTATCCGTCGCTTTTTTCGCAGTGCATGGTTCATTTTTAGAGTAATTCGCTCCAAATGTAATTAAGGTTAAATTAAAAAAAAAAAAAAAAAAAAAAAAAAAAAAAAATCATATTCACGCTGGTTTCGGGGAAATCCACGAAAAATTCTGAATGGCTGGGATAGATCAAGAAGTGTGACTTGGGTTTGAACTCGGGACCTCCCGTCTAGCACATAGATGCCTATATCCTAATTATGTTCCATAGTATTATTAGTATCCGCGGCTTTTTTTCGTACTGGTTTATTTTTAGAGTAATTCGCTCCAAATGTAATTATGATTAAATAAGAAAATCCATATTTAGTCTAGTTTCGGAGAAAACTTCGAAAAATTCTGAGTAGCTGGGTTAGATCGAGAAGTGTGACTTGGGTTTGAACTCGGGACCTCCTGTCTGGTACATAATTGCCAATATCTTAATTATGTTCCTTAGTACTATTAGTATCCGCGGCTTTTTTCGCACTGGTTTATTTTTAGAGTAATTCTCTTAAAATGTAAAAATGATTAAAGAAAGGGAAAAAAAAAACCTCGAATATCGTCTGGTTTGAAAATAAGGCGGGTACTAACACTACTACAGAAAATTAATTAGGTTGTTGCCAGCTATGCTATCTTCATCGTGAGCAGAGTATTTCTACCACTGAAGGGGAACTCTTTATTTATAATTTTCCATTGAGCAAAATTTCTCTATAACTTTTATCTTAAAGCATAAATGTATGGAGATATATAGTTTTTCATTCTCTTTTCGACATATAATTCAGTGTATTAAAATTATAAACTAAACATGCATTTAATTCTTCTAGCAAATTATTAACACCAAATAGCCAAAAAATATAAATAATTAATGCACGGCACTTTTATCGGCTTTAAAATGTATTAGTTTAATATTTTTAAAAATTGGCTGCACTGTAAAGAAGTTTGTTCGATAAAAGATATGTTAATGTATGTGCATTAATCTGTTTTTATTTATAATGTTTGGTTTAATAAATATTTAAAAGCAAGGAACTTCCTTTCGTTTTGATTTTAAAAGATCATCGGTTTATTATAAAATTATCTTCTACAGAATAACTTTCGATATTCGAAGAGCTTGAAAAATAAATAAAATAAAGGGTAGGACTGTCCTTTATTAAGCATATTTCTATGACTAAAACATTTTTTCTGTTAAAAAAGAATACAAAAAAAACTTATGAGTTTATGTATATATTTTTTATCGCTGAAAATAAAATTAAATTTGCACAAATGTTAAGCATACTTTTTAGGATGGAGGACTATTATTTTCAGTGTGGGAAAAACCGTCCTCGCTAGTTTTGTGTAACACCAAAGAAAAGGGAAAGGTGTGTGTGGGGGGGGGGATGAATTAAAGATGAAGATTGCATAATAAAATGATTTTTTACGTTACTATTTTACAGATTTTAACGATACATTCTTTAACTATCACTTACTTTTTCTGACGATCACAATGAGTGTATTATATACCTGGGGGGGGGGGGGGGCAAGAGGCGCAGATGGAAGTGAAATATATTATTCTTTAAACTACCCTATTATCGATTAAAACAGATCCTTTATGTATGTACAACGTACAGTTTAAGAAAAATTACAGAGAGTGTTACACGTATCTGGACGGCTCACTAAGGGGGGGGGGCAGAGTGAAGAAAATGGTTGCTTTTATATCACCATGCTACTTATTTACATGAAACTTTGTATTATAACTTACATTTTATTCGAATTATAGTGAGAGTTACCTATAGTTGATAAGGGGAGTAGGGGTAGAGGTGGGGCAGATGAAAAATAAAATAATCTTTTGAAACAAAACTTATTATCGATTTTTTTATTCACATTTTGTGTAAATATCACTTATTGTTACTATTAATAAAAAATTACAGTAAGGCTACATATGTGGGGGGTGGGGGGCACAGAAGGAAAGAAAATGAATGTTTGTAGCACTATATTTTGCATTTTAATAAAATTTATTATAAATATCATTGAATATTTAGAAACATTTACGCTGATTGTTATATATATCTTGGAGTCAATGGGATAAGGGGCGAAGGAGAAAAATAATTGTATAAATACCACAATATTGCCAATTTTAATTAAAATTTCAAAAACTATCACCTACATTTAATGAAAACTTTCAAAGAGTGTTACATATATCTAGGAGGAGGGGAGAACTGAAGGAAAAAAATATCGTTTTTAAATCACTTTGCTTTACATTTATAGGAAAATTTGCGTAAATATCTCTTATTGTTTATCAAAAATTGAAGAGAGGATTACACTACCTGGTGAGAGCTAGGGGCCCACATGGAAAGAGTATATTTTTATATCATCTTATTACCGATTTAATGAAACTTTGTAGAAATATTACTTAGCATGTATAAGACATTACAGTGAGGTTTAAATATCAGTTTCATTTTCTTCCTAAGTTTGTACCCAAAAATTCAATGTATGATTTAAATCTCAAAAAAGTTACACAAAAATAAAATTTCTTCTTTTAATTTGTCTCTTTTGTCCCCACCCCTTCCCCCAACGTAGAAATAAAAAACGTACGCTCTCGTTGATGTTCAGCATGAGTTTTACAAGGAGAAATTAAGAAAAGTGCCCTTTTTTCCGGATCGCGGAAAAAGGGCTTTTTTCGTAATTGTAAAATACTTCCAAATACGAACGATAGCAAAAATATTTTATTTCTACGAGGGGAAGGGGGAGAAATGGGACAGATTAAACAAAAAAATTCGGTTTCAGAATAATCTTTTACCAATGTTTGACATTAAATTTTAATTAATGTCTTATGCGAACAATGCATTGAATTTTTGCATGCTAACTTAGAAACTGAAAGATTCTGCGATACCTAGCCCTCTCTAAAAAATTTCATAAACAATAAAAGATATTTATACAAGATTTCCTGTAAATATGAAGCAATGTGATTTGAAAACAATAGTATTTTTTTCCCTCTGCCCCCACCTTGTCCACCAGGTATAGGTAACACTGACCGTATAATTCTTCATTAAAAGTGGGTGATATTTGTTAAAATTTTAACTGAAATTGGTAACATTGCGATATTCATACAATCCTTTTTCTCCTCTGGCTCCATAGTCCCCCCCAAGATATACAACACAATCAGCGTAAATTTTCCTAAAAATTAAGTGATATTTATAATAAATTTTATCAAAGTGCAAAGCATAATGATACAAAACATCATTTGTATCCTTCTGTTTCCAGCACCCTCCCCCCTCCCCCAACATATGAAACACTCACTGTAATTTTTCGGTAATAGTAAATAACATTCGCACAAAAAAAATAAAAATAAAAAAGATAATAAGTGTTGTTTAAACATATTTTGTTTTTCATCTGCCACCCCTCCCCACTTACACACTGGCCCCCTTTTTTAACTACAGGTAACTTTCCTTATAATTTAATAAAAAGCAAGTGATAGTCATACAAAGTTTCGTATAACTAGATATAAAGACAACCACTTTTTTTTATTCTGCCCCCCTCTTAGAAACTCCCCCCCCCAGATATGTGTAACACTCACTGTAATTTTTCTTAAACAGTAAGTGGTATATACAGAAAGATTTATTTAAATCGATGCTAAGGTAGTTTACGAAAAATATTTTTTATTTCCATCTGCAACCCTCCCCCCATCCCTCCAGGTATATAATACACTCAATGTGATTTTCATAAAAAGTAAGTGATAGTTATAGAATATACCATTAATAACGATAAAAAGATGACATAATGAATTATATTCGCCCCCCCCCTCCAAATATGTCTGACACTTGCTGAAATTTTTTCACAAATTGTACGTGATTATACAAAGTTTTTTTTTTTTTTTTTTTTTTTTAATTAAATCGATAATAGGGTAGTTTAAAACAGAATATATTTTATTTCCATCACCCCCCCCTTGCCCCTCAGGTATATAATACGCACATTCTGATTTTCATAAAAAGTAAGTATAGTTATACAATATATCAATAAAATCTGTAAAATTGTGATATAAAAAATCATTTTGTTTGCCTCTGCCCTCCCCCTCTCTTTAACCCAGTCCCCAAGTATGTCTGAAAATTACCATAATTTTTTCACAAATTGTATGTGATTATACAAAGGTTTTTTTTTTCTTTTCTTCTTTTTTTTAAAATCGATAATAGGGTAGTTTAAAAAAGATTAAATTTTATTTCCTTCTACACCCTCCCCCCCCCCCAAGTATGTCTGGCACATACTGTAATTGTTTCACAAATTGTATGCGATTATACAAAGTTTCCTTAAAATCGGTAGGAATATGATATAAAAACAATTGCTTTGCTTCGATCTGCTCCTAGTCCCCCCCCTCCCCTTCCTCCAGGTATGCACTAATTGAATGTTGTACCAAATCAATTGAAACTTCTAAAAATGTAATCTGAAAATTATTCTTTAAATTCTTTATTTCATATTATTTTGCGATTTGCGAATTGGAAAAGTGGCCTTTTTTTCCGGAATCTCCTTACAACATTATTGTGACAGTAGTTCTCTTCTCAGTTTTTGTACACAACTTGTTTTCATATCTCTAGGTATTCATATAGCTAGAATGGATGAATATATCTATAATCGACTTAAACAAATTTGTGTAATATCAATATTTCTAATTTCAGCAATAACTAAAAATAATTTTTTTTTTTTTTTTAATCAGACTTATAAATGTTAATCATATAAGTAATGTAATGTTTTAAAACACATTTAAAAAATTAATAATATTTCCTGTATTATCTTTTTATTAAATAAATTTAAAAATGTTAATCATCTCAGTCAGTTTTTAAACACTAGCTGAAAAAATTATAATTTGTGCTTAAGTATTTTTGGTTTCTTATAAGGCAGATTTGTGAAACCTAAACCATTTGGTGGGCTAAAAAGAAAATCACCATCTTTTTTTTTTTTTTTTTTGTCGAAAACAAAAAAGCACCTTGAAAACTGTTAACGAATTGGTCGGTTCCAGTGGGTATAATCGGATCCGTATAATCACGACCAAACTTGTTCTTCCCCTAGGGAGAGAGAGGAGTTAGACCGAAATAGAATGATGTTCCGGAATGATTAGCACTCTGGCTTCAATAATACAAGTTAAAAAATGACCTTGACGTTATAAGTTCAAAAACTTCACTCCTTCCATTGAAAACGAATCGGGAACAGCAGGAACTATCATGAAAAACGGCAGTTTTTTGAGTGACGCAAGCGGAGGGACAAACGGGACGCTGCGAACTCATATATACGGCTAGTTTGACATCAAAGAGATTTGTAAAAGCCGACACTTAATATCTGAGCAAATATGCCATATTTTGTTCTCATCTTTTCAAAATAGTCTTTTATCTTCGGTCTTAATCTATCCTGAAAATTTTACATTTCTACATGCAGTATGTTTTGAGATCTGAATCTCAATTTAAAGCCAAAAAGGGAAAATGTGTGGTGTAACGATGTAAGGATGTAATGAAAAATATCTCTAAAACGGCTCGAAGGATTTTCATATAATTAATATATGCTGTTAATAGGATCTTTCTGAATCTAGTAACGTTTTCGTTTTTTTCAGGAAAACTCTTGTTTTTTATATAAATCGCTTTAAATATGGAACTATATTACTCCGCGAATTACATGTGTTTCTTCGGGTGAAAACGCTGTTATGCGGTTATTATTTGTAAGGTATGTGGGTTGGTTTGTTGACCGACTTGAATCCAGCCAATGAATTATTTTGATTTTTTTTTTTTTTTTTTTTTTTTTTTTTTTTAACGCAAAAGTACTTGTTTAAAATATTTATTGTCTATATATACTAAGTCAAATTCACTTAAATATATTTTCTCTTGTGTTATGAAAGAAATATTTTTGATTTCAAAATTTCATATTTAGTCAAAAAAATATTTAGATAATATTTTAAATAAGGAAGTATTTTGTAATTTTAGATATTTTATTTTATCATATTAATGATGAATTTACAATTTTTTTAATTAAAAAAAATTTTAATCATTCATGAACATCGATTTTATAATAAGTCAATGATTTGCGATTCCTATTCATGTATCCTTACGCGCCGGGAATGAAAAAAAAAAAAAAAAAAAAAAAACAGCAAATAGAGTTTTGGCGCCATCTATCGTTTTTATTTAAAACATACTCTTTCGTAAATACATATATGTATATATATATATTTCTTTTTAAAAATTAAAAATCTCTTTTGAAAATACAGTTAGAGTTTATTCATTTATTTATTTTTCAGACTTTAAATTGATACATATTTTAAATATTAACATAATCAATTTTTTTTATTATTATTGAAAGCAATAATGACTAGGGGATGAAACACTGTTTACACTGTTTATTAGAAAAAACAGTGTTTTAATAAACAGTGTTTAAACAGTGCTTTAATAAAATTCATTTTTCATGAAATTTATTAAAATTCATGAAAAATGTGTCAAATAGCAATTATTAAAAACACGTCAAAATAAATAAATAAAATCTTTACTTTGAAACCCATAATAATTTATTAAAAAAATTATTCTTTCTTTTCTTTTTTTAATTAATTAATTTGTGCATGAAAAATTCTATTTCATAAATATATTTACAATTACAGTAAACAAAAAATCCGCCTTTAATTTTAAATAACTATTTCTACCTGTTTCTAAACAAGTTTTTTTTAACGAAAAAAAAAATAAAAAAGTTAAATCTGTATGTATATGATTTGAATATAAACTACTAGATGGCGCAACTACATTTAATTTATTTTTCTTAAAAAAAGAAAGAAAGAAAGAAAAACTTTTAATTGCTTCGAAACATGTAGAAATAATTATTTAAAATTAAAGGAAGGTTTTTTGTTTATTGTAGTTGTAAATATATTTATAAAATAGTATTTTTACGCAGAAATTTCATTTTTTTTTTTTTTTTTTTTTTTTTTTTTAAGCTTAACTTATATTTTCCATGAAATTTTTCTCCAGGTGATTTTATCTTATTTTTAAAATTATAGAAATGTAAAACTTAATTTATATTTTGTCTATTTTTCCCCCAACCGTTTTATATGAAAATATATAGGAAGTAATTTTTACCTGCACTTTTGATGAAATATTAAATTGTGAATATTGGAGCAGTATATTTAGCCTCAAAAGGGGAAAGAAAATATATAAAGTTCTATTTTTAACATTTACTTGATTTTTCTTTTTTTTTTTTTTTTTTTTTTTAATTGTTTAATTTGTAATTCTCTGAAAAGAAATTTGCAAAATGTAAATTACGTAATTCTAACTTTCTAACTTAAATTTGAAAATTTTCCCTGATTTTTCTTTCTTTCTTTCTTTCTTTTTTTTTTAAGAGTTTGAGAATCCCAGTCAATAAATTTTTCTAGTGCGAAGCTTCTCCATTTTGTTTCCAAGTGCCAGGCTACTTGAATATTTGTCAGTATGATAACGTTTGAAATACTGAATTAATTCACACTAAATTTGTAGCATAGATTTATCTCAGAAATGTGTTTGATATGTTTATTTGCCAACTTAATCCACCCTCTTGGTTCCCTGTGCCAGCACACTGAAAATTTCAAATTTACATTAGAAAGGTTTTATGAACCGATTTGCTTAAAACTCCATATATACATAGCCTTCATTTATAAATCCACTAAGTCCATTAATAAATTGTAGCTGCCATTTTGAAAAAAAAATGGTGACAACTTCATAAGAAAAATTAAATTAGTTTACCCTTCCTAGAAGCCAGAAGGACTTGTTTTAATTTTTTAAAAACCACTAAAAAGTAATGATATCAGTACAAAAAACCCTTAGCGGCTTAAAAGTTTGTGACGCCGCTACTTTGTGGCTATAAGAATTTGAAATATGAGTCTTAAAAATAATGATATTAAATTTTAAGTGACGCTTTGCAATTAGTTAAAATATACATAGATTTTCTTATTTGATCATTCACTTTTATCCTTTATTTATATTTATAATGCAAACGTAATATTTTAACTTGAAGATCAGACAGATATATAAAATACACTCACTGATGCTTTTTCATTCGCATTTCAAATTCAAAATAACAGTTTTAAAAGGAATGATATAAAAATTCCAGTGGCGCCTCGGTGTTATTTTAAAAGATTTGTTTTTAGATTCCATTAAAATTTCTTTTGTTTTGTCTAATAAAGTATATTTACACATTTAAACAGTGCTTTTAATTTTCAAATATACTGTCAAATAATTATACCTTTACTGAGTTAGCATTATAAAGTAAAATTATTTATTTCAATAAATTGATTTATCTTTTGCGTCACGCTATCCAAAACTGCAGTAAAATTTGTGTAAATGTTTTCTTTACGTCACACTACCTCTTTGAGCAAATTTTCACTTAGTTGGACACTATGATACTATGTTTTGGATAGCATGATGAAGCTCAGTGAAAGTATAATTATTTGACAGTATATTTGAAAATTAAAAGCACTGTTTAAATGTGTAAATATACTTTATTAGGCAAAACAAAAGTAATTTTAATGGAATCTAAAAACAAATCTTTTAAAGTAACACCGAGGCGCCACTGGAATTTTTATATCATTCCTTTTAAAACTGTTATTTTGAATTTGAAATGCGAATGAAAAAACATCAGTGAGTGTATTTTATATATCTGTCTGATCTTCAAGTTAAAATATTACGTTTGCATTATAAATATAAATAAAGGATAAAAGTGAATGATCAAATAAGAAAATCTATGTATATTTTAACTAATTGCAAAGCGTCACTTAAAATTTAATATCATTATTTTTAAGACTTATATTTCAAATTCTTATAGCCACAAAGTAGCGGCGTCACAAACTTTTAAGCCGCTAAGGGTTTTTTGTACTGATTTATTATACTTATAGCGATCCAAAACTCTTCTGACCACTTCAGTTTTCAGCCACCCAATGGATGTATAAAATCGCTTTCATCATATGATAATGATATTATTGCAATTTGATTTTACTAATTTCCCTCATTACCATTTTTTCCGTTACCATTTTTTCTGTTTACCATTTTTTCCTTTACCATTTTTTCCGTTTACTATTTTTTCCGGTACCATTTTTCTATTTACCAATTTTCCGTTACCCTTTTTACCGGTTACATATATATATATATGGGAGGAGTGTGGAGCGCCGGAAAGAAATCGTGCGCCTGGCGCCAGTTATGCTCGCTAGCCAACTGACTTGTGTATCCATCATAGTTACACAGCAAACGAAATGCAGATATGTTTTAAATAAAAGCCCAAATTTTAAAGATATATGCTTTTTGTTAAAGATAAACTAAGTATACATAGTTATCAGCCGTGAATTGTAAACGCTTGTGTGAACTATTATTATCCGTTCGACCCATATGACAATCAACGAGCCTGTTATAAAGGTAATGAAAATAGTATAAGATACCTAGAAAAAGAACGAACTATTCAAATATGAAAGAATTTTCCTTTGGAAAAGAAGGACATAGCAATATAGCAAACGAATTTCAATGACTGGTAGGTGGTCATACTTTTAAAGACTTTAATGTTTAATATAGACTTTTTTTATGATAAATATTGAAAAAAAAAAAAAAAAATCGAAATACACACGTCGTAATATCTGTGCAAAAGAAACTCAGTATCTTTTGAAATAAAAATGTAATAAATCTATAAATGTTCTATCATTTATGGAAGATTTGCCAATGTGCAAATCCATTATAATAATAATCGATATAATTTCTGATAAAAAGAGAAACATTCATAAAAACATATTATTATAATTATTATTTATTAATTTATTACAGATTTTGTGTTCAGAACTAATATGGATTATATAATAAAATAAGTCTAACTAATAAGGATTTTTATTAATTTTTGTTTATTAATGTGTATGAAATAAATTTGTAATTTTTATGGGTTTTTTTTAATTTTGCTGTCTCTGAATTTCGCTCTAAATAATTTGTTTGTATAGAAATTTCTCATTTTGAACTGGATTTTGTCCGCTGGGGCTTTTGACCGGAGTGGATTTTGTCCCAGGGAATTTTGTCGTGGACCCTTTCCTTTTTTCTATGTAGATATATATAGAAAGTATTGGATTCGTGAAAATTTTCCAACTCCAGTTTTTGATGAATTTACACTTTTTAGGATGTCATTTGCAATGAACACAATTTGACTCGTTTTAGAAAATGTGTGTCTGTGTGTGTGTAGTGTGTATCACAAATTTTATGGACGCTATATTTCACTAATCAGTGGAAGACATTTAACCAAACTTGGTATTTAGTTTGACCTTGGCATAGACTGGTTCTGATTAGATTTTTGGATCAATCACTTAATTAGTAGCGCTGTGACCACAACATGTCAGTATATGACAAATTTCAGCTGTTTAAATTCCATTATGGATATCTTTTAGAAAGACTTGTGGATATCAATAAAACGAATTATTAAATCTTAGATCTGCCGTAATTCGAAACAAATTTATAGATTTATTTATTTATTTATTTATTTATTTATTTTTTGTCTATTTTTAAAATAATAATAATATTAATCTTCAATAAAATTGCTTATTGTTCGACATTGAGTTTCAATTTTCGCTAAAATGAAAATCGCCCGCATTCTCTGAATTTAATGAATAATTTGTATCGAATTTATATAAGAAAATTTTTTATGGCAACTATAAAAAACTAGTTTATTTCTATATAATTTAACTTAAAAAAACTTATTTAATTTTTAATGTCCTTTCTAACACAGGCATCTCTCTCTGGGTGTGTATATATACGTGTATGTCATTCGAAATATTCAAACTGTATTTTCCTTTGCAGCATTTAAAATAAGAGCGGGGGACTGGGGGTGGGTGGGGATTAAAGCGCGTGAAATATTTTTCTAAAAGGAAGAAAGACATTTTCAGGGCAAAAGTGAAACATGTATTCAATGAAATGCGATTAGAAAGGGTGTCCTATCCGATTGTGACAATGGGGAAAAAACAAGATATGCATTATCTATTTCAATGCATCAGAGGTGGGCAGTATATTATATACTTGTATATAATATAGTATATTCAATATACATTTGTATATTGTATATTGTATATTTTACGATATTTTAAAAAGTATTTGTATATTGTATCTAATATACATTTTCTTTTGTATATTGTATATTTTAGAAGATTTAATATACAATATACTTTGTCTCAAATTCCCATCCTTTAAAGTTTAAACAGAGAAAAAAAGAAGAAAAAATCTTACTTTTAGAAGATTTTTCTGTGGGAACTGAATTCGAATTTCTCTTCCTTTGGAAGACTGATGATTTATTGTCCCTACTAACGACATGGCGCGGATTCCAGAAGTCCTGGGGTTGTCTTTAAGAAAAGAAAAAGCTGACCTCAATAGTGATAACATCTCTGAGAGTGCTATTAATAGGTAGTTTGTACATAGTGCACACTCTGTGCAAGAAAGTGTAAAATAGAAAACAGATGTTTTTTCCCCATTTTCTTGCTCCACAGGGTTCTAATTGCCCTAATGTACAAAAAATGACTGTAGGGCCACAAAGAAAAAAAAATTACAATTATGTCCCAATAGTTTTTGAATTTCACACATTTGCTTCTGAAAAACGGAAATGATTGGTAAACTTTCTTTATCTTTAAACTTTTCATCTGATTATAGAATTGGATATCAGCGAAAGACATCTTTAGCAATAGAAATTTTTGGTTTGGGATAGTAGCGGAAATATATGGTAGAGGATTTATTACCCCTAACTAATTGCTTTCCAACTGAAAATATCTGTTTTTTTTTCCCTCTTTCATTTCGGAATTTCCTTCTAGTTAATAGGTCCAGTTAAATAGGAAGCTGCTAAATTTTATTTTCTGCATATCGAAACATGGATAAAGAAAGTGCAAGTGCGAATATTACAAAAATATTAGACGGGAAATTTTTTACTATTATTTCAAAAGATGATAAAGGAGCTATTAAAGCAAAATGTGAAAAATGCCCACAAAACAAAATTATAAGTGGAAATATTAAAGGAAGTGGGAACTTCAAGCTGCATTTACAGGTATGTTCAAAAAGAATTTCTTGGATTTCTTAAATATAAATTTATTAATTTTAAATTTTAAAAAGAATTTTTCATTATTCTTAATATGTTCTTTCTTTTTCATACCAAAGAGAATTCATGTAATTCTAATAATACATTACTCATTGTTATGTTATTTACAAAAAGAAGGAATCTCTCTAAATTTATTTCTCAAAAATTATTTTTAAAACACTTTTCTGAAAAATGCACTACGGATTTCTTTTTTTTTTTTTTTTTTTTTTTGTGTTTGTGTGTCTGTATGTATGTATTATTACTATTTACAAACATTATGGTTTTTTAATGTTTTAGAAGTAAATAAATATTCTATATATTAAAATAAATAATTAACTTATTATAGCACACAAAAGTGTTTATATACTGGGTTCCTTTGTCTATTTGTCTATACACCAGAAATGAATGACCGTGTTATGGAACATTTATAGTTCTTTTAGAGGGTAGAGTATCACTAAAGATTTTAGATACATAACTATCTATTGGTAATTACTTCATGTTTTCTTTATTGAACTGAAACACTACGAAATAGAAAGAAATTAATTATTTTCCTTTTGTAAAGATTTATTCAAGATATTTCCGACTGAAAATGGTAATCGTAAGGTCTACCTTTCTTTTGCCGAATCAATCAGGAAATTTATGTAATTGTTTGAATTTTGATAATGTATATGATAAAGAGAGACTTTATTATTATTATTATTTAAGTTTTCTCTTTTTCTTATATGCTTCCTTTATTTAATTTTTTTTTTTCCTTTTTATGTAATTTTCTTTCGTCTGACTGTTGTTGATTAACATATTTTCTAAAACTTGAATTAATCATAATAGTTAATCATTAGAAATTTTTTTTAAATGTGTCAGTCAGCACCAAAAATAAGGAAAATTTTTTATTTTATAAATGCACCGCTCAGCGGTCAGCACTAGTCAACCTAGATATCAAATACAAAATTATACTATAGGAAATTATAATAGATAAATATAAGAAAAATATTTTTTTAAAAAAAGTTTCATACTTTGCCTTTTATAATAAACATATGATGAAATGTAGTAGTATATTTACAGGGTCACACAAAAATATCAAAGTATATTACCATAAATTTGATAAATTGTTTGAATGAATAGTATTTTAAAAGTTGTCAAACTGTGTCAAAACGGAGTAAAAAATACTTTCATATTACAATTTTTCTTTCTTTCTTTCTTTTTTCTTTTTTAATCTGTGAGTCATTGTTACATCTTTCAAATGCTTCTGACGAAGGAAAAGGGCGAAGCTTAAATAATAAAAATAAACACAAACATATACATAAAATATTAATCTTTTTTTTTTCTTTTTCTTCAGGGGGGGGGGGGAGGTGAGATATGCTTTATATACGAATAATTTTTTCTTCTTTCTTTTCTTTTTTTAATTGAAAGCTAATTTTCTTTGTTATTTTATTTATTTACTAGCAGGCTACGCCCACTTCGCTGGTCACTATATTTAAATGAATTTTCAAAAGAATTGGATCAGTATTTATTTTTTACATCACATTACAAATAAAAACCTAAAAAAAAAATAATAATAATAATAAATAAAATAAACACTGAAATCGCTTTAGATCTCGCTTCTTCGGGTACCAGTTGCCTAAGGCAGATCTTTTTTCTACCCGTACTGCATCGGGTCCAGTTTCCCACTGTCTATAGAAAGGTCTTTCCCGGGCACTTCAATCTGGGTATTTATCGACGACTTGTGGATTTTCTGTTATTTAAGAACTACGATTTTAAAGATGACTGTATCTCAGCATCTATTATATATTTTAGTTTTTGAACCATGTGTTTTATAGCCCCCGTTATTTACACTATATTACGATTTGATTCCGACCAGTGCAATAAAATAAAATAAAAAAGTAGATTTTCTTTTAAAAGGAATTAAATACATGAAAAACGAATTTTAATCAGTTTATCCTTTCTACTGTAAACTACCATTTTTTTCACCCAATAAATATTATAAAAAAAAATCTTTTAAAGGAATTAATTAAAAAAATGAAAAATAAAAAGTTGCTATAGTATAAAATTTATACATAAACGTAACAATTTATTTCTATTGCATTACCATTTGATTTTCAATAAATATAATAATAATAAAATAAATAAATAAAATCGGGTTCAAATGAATGTATTAAATAAAAAATGAATTGCATAATAGCCGTTGCTAAGATACGCAGACAATAACAATCGAAGAATAAATTCATGAAAAATGAAACATACGTTGAAGCCAATATTTAAAATCGAATAAACATTAATTTAAAAAATTCAAATTCGAAATTCGAAAAAATCTCGATGAGGTGCACACTTGCAGGGTCCCAGAGGTACCTATATGCCAAATTTGGAAGCTCTACAATCAGTAGTGTGAGCACCAGAGCGCAGACACACACACAGACACTTCTCTTTATTTATATAGATACAGAAATAAATAAAACTGTTTTAATTTAAACAAAAGCATTTTTTTTTTTTTATGGATATATAAACCAATAAAATTAACATTGACATCCAAAACATATGGATTAATGTCGTATTTCTTGACTTGAAATTTCTTTCAAACTCAACGAAAACAATTTCTTATAAAATTTAAATAACTGCATTTTTATTGTATGTTTCCACTTTATAAAACAGGTCTGGTGCCAAATTGCAATGTCATGTCTAGAAGAACGCTAGTCAGAAATTAAATAAATGAACAGACATGCTTTTATACAATTACAAATACTGTTACTGTTGGTAGTGATATTTATTTAAAAAGTATATTCTGAAAATATATCAAATATACTTTTTGAACAAAAGTATATTGTATATTGTATATTTTAAAAAATTTCAAAAGTATTTGTATATTGTATATTTTGGGCAAAAAATGGTGAGTATTTGTATATTGTATATAATATACTTTTTTGAAGTATATTGCCCACCTCTGCAATGCATCAACAAGGACAGAAAAGTTAATGACAAAGGTCAGCATGGTATATATTTTATGTTTGCTTTGCCTGTCACTCGGATCAATGAATCATTATTTTAAGATTATCTTCCTGCTTAGAGGAACAGTTAGTGTAAATAATGTCTATAGCTTTTCAAATTGAAAAATTTCTAACTGAACTAAGTTTGGAAAGTGATTTTCTTCACAAGCGTTCTTTGTTCTTTATGAGCAATAGATGCTGTGTAAAATACTTCGGAAAATGCAAATACATATGTACATTCTTTATGTTAGTTAGATGTCTTTCTAAAGACCTAAGTAAAATACAGTTGGAATGATGCATTTTTTAAGACAATAATAATTAAAAAAAAAAAAAAAAAAAAAAAAAAACTTGTATGTGAATTTTAAATGAATACTGTGTACAAAAGGTATAAAAAGAAAGATGTTATAAATAGAAAATAATAATAATAGTAATAATAATAATAATAAACTTGTTCTTTTGTACATAGACGAAGTAAAATAAAATATTTTCCCAGTTGCCTAAAGGCACAAAATTTACTTTACTTCAAAATTCAGTGTTATTCTTAAATTAGATAAAAACCATGGTAACCGGTAAAAATGGTAACGGAAAAAATGGTACCAGAAAAAATGGTAAACGAAAAAAATGGTAACGAAAAAAATGGTAATGAGGAAATTAGTAAAATCAAATTGCAATAATATCATTATCATAGCATGATGAAAGCGATTTTACACAGCTATTCGGTGGCTCAAAACTGAAGTGGTCAGAAGAGTTTTGGATCGTTATAAGTATTCAACGGTAGGAGTGAAGTTTTTGAAGTTCGATTGTCAAGGTTATTTTTTAACTTGTATTATTAAAGCGAGAGTGCTAATCATTCCGGAACATTCTATTTCAGCCTAACTCCCTTCTCTCCCTGGGGGAAGAACAAGTTTGGTCGTGATTATACGGATCCGATTATATCCACTGGAATCGGTCAATTCGTTAACAGTTTTCAAGGTACTTGTTTGTTTTTGTTAAAAAAAAGGGTGATTTTCTTTTTGGCCCACCAAATGTTTTACGCTTTACAAATCTGCCTTATAAGAAACCAAAAACACTTAAGCACAAATTATAATTTTTTCGGATAGTTTTATCAAAAACTGACTGAGATGATTAGCATTTTTTAATTCATTTAATGAAAAAACAATATAGGAAATATTATTATTTTTTAAAATGTGTTTTAAAACATAACATTACTTATATGATTAACATTTATAAGTCTGATTAAAAAAAAGAAAAAGAAAAATGTATTTTTAGTTATTGCTGAAATTAGAAATATTGACATTACACAAATTTGTTTAAGTCGATTATTGATCTATTCATCCATTCTAGCTATATGAATACCTAGAGATATGAAAATAAGTTGTGTACAAAAACTGAGAATAGAACTACTGTCACAATAATGTTGTAAGGGGATCCCTGAAAAAAAGGGCACCGGAAAAAAAAAGTGCACTTTTCCAATTCGCAAATCGCAAAATAATATCAAATAAAAAATTTAAAGAATTATTTTCAGATTACAATTTTAGAAGTTTCAATTGATTTGGTACAACATTCAATTAGTGTATACCTGGAGGAAGTGGGGGGGGGGACTAGGGGCAGATCGAAGCAAGGCAATTGTTTTTATATCACATTCCTACCGATTTTAATGAAACTTTGTATGATCGCATACAATTTGTGAAACAATTACAGTATGTGTCAGACATACTTCGGGGGGGGGGGGGTTAAAGAGAGAGGGATAGAGGAAAATAAAATGATATTTTATACCATCATTTTACCGATTTAAATGATATATTCTATAACGATCACTTCATTAAATTGGCAATAAGATGGTATGAAAATATATTCTTTCCATGTAGGCCCCTAGCTCTCACCAGGTAGTGTAACCCTCTCTTCAATTTTTGATAAACGATAAGAGATATTTATGCAAAATTTCCTATGAATGTAAAACAAAGTGATTTAAAAACAATATTTTTTCCCTCAGTCCTCCCCTCCTCCTAGATATATGTAACACTCTTTAAAAGTTTCCATTAAATGTAGGTGATAGTTTTTGAAATTTTAATTAAAATTGGTAATATTGGAGTATTTATACAATTATTTTTCTCTTTTGCCCCTTATCCCATTGCCCCCAAGATATATATAACAATCAGAGTAAATTTTTCAAAATATTCAATGATATTTATAATACATTTTATTAAAATGCAAAATATAGTGATACAAACATTCATTTTCTTTCCTTCTGTGCCCCCCCCCCCCCACACACACACACGCATATGTAACCTCACTGTAATTTTTCATTAATAGTAACAATAAGTGATATTTACACAAAATGTGAATAAAAAAATCGATAACAAGTTTTGTTTCAAAAGATTATTTTATTGTTCATCTGCCCCCCCCCCCCTTATCAACTATTGGTAACTTTCACTATAATTTAAATAAAATGTAAGTGACAGTACAAAGTTTCATGTAAATAAATAGCATGGTGATATAAAAGCAACCATTTTCTTCACTCTGCCCCCCCCCCTTCCCTTAGTAAGCCGTCCGGATATGTGCAACACTCTCTGTAATTTTTCTTAAACTGTACTTTGTACATACATAAAGGTTCTGTTTTAATCAATTATAGGGTAGTTTAAAGAATAATATATTTCACTTCCATCTGCGCCTTCTTGCCCACCCCCCCCCCCCCAGGTGTATAATAAACTCATTGTGATCGTCATAAAAAGTAAGTGATAGTTATAGAATATATCATTAAAATCGGTAAAATGGTAACATAAAAAATCATTTTATTCTGTAGTCTTCCTCTTTAACTCCCCACCCCACCACCTTTCCCTTTTCTTTGGTGTTACACAAAACTGGCGATGACGTTTTTTCCCACACTGAAACTAATAGTGCTCCATCCTAAAAAGTATACTTAACATTTGTGCAAATTTAATTTTATTTTCAGCGATAAAAAATATATATAAGTACTCAGAAGTTTTTTTTTTTTTTTTTTTTTTTTAACAGAAAAAATGCTTTAATCATAGAAATATGCTTAATAAAGGACAGCCCCGCCCTTTATTTTATTTATTTATTTTTCAAGCTCTTCGAATATCGAAAGTTATTCTGTAAAACATAGTTTTATAACAAACTGATATCTTTTAAAATCAAAACGAAAGGAAATTTCTTGCTTTTAAATATTTATTAAACCAAATCTAATAAAGAAAAACAGATTAATGCACATACATTAACAGATCTTTTATGGAGCAAACTTCTTTAGAGTTCAGCCAATTTTAAAAATATTAAACTAATACATTTTACAGCCGATAAAAGTGCCGTACATTAAATATTTATATTTTTTGGCTATTTGGTGTTAATTATTTGCTAGAAGTATTAAATGCATGTTTAGTTTATAATTCTAATACACTGAATTATGTCGAAAAGAGAATCAAAAACTACACATCTCCATATATTTATGCTTTAAGATAAAAGTTATAGAGAAATTTTGATCAATGGAAAATTTAAGATAAAGAGTTCCCCTTCAGTGGTAGAAATTTTCTGCTCTCGAACAAGATAGCATAGCTGCCAACATCCTAATTAATTTTCTGAAGTAGTGTTAGTACCCGCCTTATTTTCACACCAGACGATATTCGAGGTTTTTTTTTTTTTTTTTTCCCCTTCTTTAATCATTTTTACATTTTGAGAGAATTACTCTAAAAATAAACCAGTGCGAAAAAAGCCGCGGATACTAATAGTACTACGGAACATAATTAGGATATTGGCAACTATGTACCAGACAGGAGGTCCCGAGTTCAAACCCAAGTCACACTTCTCGATCTAACCCAGCTACTCAGAATTTTTGGCAGTTTTCTCCGAAACCAGAGTAAATACGGATTTTTTTATTTAATCTTAATTACATTTGGAGCGAATTACTCTAAAAATAAAACAGTGCAAAAAAAAAAGCCGCAGATACTAATAGTGCTACGGAACATAATTAGGATATCGGCAATTATGTGCTAGACGAGAGGTCCCGAGATCAAACCCAAGTCACACTTCTCGATCTAACCCAGCCATTCAGAATTTTTCGTGGTTTTCTCCGAAACTAGCGTGAATATAATTTTTTTTCTTTGTTTAATCTTAATTACATTTGGAGCGAATTACTCTAAAAATAAACCAGTGCGAAAAAAAGATACGGATACTAATAGTACTACGGAACATAATTAGGATATTGTCAACTATGCGCTAGACGGGAGGTCCCGAGTTCAAACCCAAGTCACACTTCTCGACCTAACCCAGCCATTCAGAATTTTACGTGGGTTTCCCCGAAGCCAGCGTGAATATGATTTTTTTTTTTTTTTTTTAATCTTAATTACATTTGGAGCGAATTACTCTAAAAATGAACCACTGCGAAAAATCGAGGGATACTAATAGTACTACTGAATATTAAGATGTTGGCAACAATGTGACAGTTGGGCAACAATGTGACAGACGGGAGGTCCAAAGTCCAAACCCAAGTTACGATAACAAACACACATACAGACCAACCGCTAAATGACCTGTTTTTAGAATTTTTTTTTCAAATATCACAAAAACTCTCAATTTCCGAAATTTGATCCTAAAACAATACTCTTCTCTACCATATTTCGGTAAGGGAAATTGGAAAAAAAAAAAAAAAAAAACATATGTGAGGAGGGGAGAGCTGGCATAGTTACACAGCAAATAAAATGCAGATATATGTATATATTTTTTTCTTTTTAAGCCCAAGTTCTAAAGCTATATGCTTTTTGTTAAACATAAACTATATATACATATTAATCGTAAATTGTATGCGCTTGGGAACCATTGTTATCCGTTAGACCCATATGCCAATCAACGAGTTTGTTATAAGGGGCATGAAAACAGGACGAGATACCTAATATAATAATGAACTATTCAAAGATGAAAGAATTTTCATTTAGAAAAAGAAGGGCATAGCAATTTAGAAGACGTATTCCAATGACGGACCAGGTGCTTATATTTTTAATGACATCTGTAACATAGAAATTTTTTATGGTAAATAATGAAAAAAAAAAAAAAAAAAAAAAAGAAAGAAAAGAAAGAAAGAAAGAAAAAAGAAAAAATCGAAATACACTCGTCATAATATTTTGTACAAAAGAAACTCAATATCTTTTGTATTTAAAATGTAATAAATCTAAAAATGTTCTATCATTTACGAAAGATTTGCCAATGTGCAAATTCCTTATATGTAATAATAATCGATATAATTTCTGATAAAAGGAGAAACATTCATAAAAATATTTTATTATAATTATTATTTATTAATTTATTACAGTTTTTGTGTTTAAAATTAACATTGATTTCACAATATAAAAAGCCTGTCTAATATGGATTTTTATTAATTTTCGTTTATTAGTGCGTATGAAACAAAATTTGTAACTTATATGGGTTTTGAAATTTTTGCTGTCTCTGAATTTTGTGCTAAATAATTTGTTTGTACATTAATTTCTCATTTTGAATCTTTTATTTGTCTCATAATGTACCAGGAACTCCAATATCTGTTTTTTTTTTTTTTTTTTTTTTTTTTTTTTTTTAAGGTATAAATATTATTTTTAATAATAACCATTCATTTCGCATGCATGTTGCAATTTTTAGGATTATTGCATGTTAAGTATTTTTTTACCCCTGACGAAAGGACATTAAACAAGGAATTAATGATACAAATTTCAGATCATCATTACAGCTATTTTTTAGATGCTCATTTTCGGTGACAGTGTACCATGGATTCATAGTACACATGTTTCAGAATACTAATTTTCCACTTACCATTTTTTCCGTTTACCATTTTTTCTGTTACCATTTTTTCCGTTTACCATTTTTTCCGTCACAATTTTTACCGTTACCATTTTTTTTCGGGATTCTTATTTATAGATCCCTTGCCTCCACGTAATTAGCGAAAAGGGGAGGTCGAAAAACTCTCACTAAAGTGGGGAAGTGATTGATTACTGGTCTTGGAGTAGGAAGATTCAACTTTAAAATAAAAGTGTCTGTTTTATTATTAAAATATCTCTTTTTCATTTTAATAAAAATTCAATATTTTTAAGTCAATGCACAGATAAAAAATTGAATTTATTAGCCTCTTGATTAAAATTTCAAATGTCTCAAACAGAACTGGGTAAATTCCAGTTTTTTGATGCCTTGTCTAATTTTCCTGATAATGTTTGAGTTTTGAAATTAAATTAAATATTATTAGTAACTTAAAAAAAAAAAAAAAAAAAAAAAAAAAAAATGCCCACTAGTGTAAAATCTAAAGACCTTCAAGAATAGCATGCAAAATCCAAATTCTAAAATCACAATTTCCTTTTTTGAGATATTTTTAGAAAACTGAAGATCCTTAATTCCCATAGGATTAACATGGAGAAAGGATTTTGGAGATTTCACTGATGAACAGCCTTAAGACTGGAAGCGACTTCAAAGCTAGCTATTGTCCGCATTGATAAGTGAGTTAAATCTCACTGAAATGTTTTTCAACTATTATTGGGATAAGATATCCTCATTGTATTGCTACATTCCTGTTTCAACAAAGAATCAAGCCAGTTTCCCAACGAGAGGAGAGCATGACGTTTGGGCTCCTGACCCCCCATCCTCAAATAGTAAAGGCGAGAGAGAGAGGGGTGAGAATTTTCCTGGTCAGGAAAAAGAATATCCCAGTTACCTTTTGGAGATTTTTATCACTAAAGTTGGCGTGATTTTATTTATTTGTTATTTGTTTAATAATGTAACGTTTAGAAACATAACATTCATATTTTCCGAACTATAACACTGTAAATATGAATAAATTTTTAAACTTATTTTATAAACAGATAAGTAAATTACATCTGTCTCTTTCAAGGGTCTGTCATAAAACGACACATAAACGACCTTATAATAAAGAACTTTGATTCAAAAGGTTTAATTTAATTTTTATTCACTAAATGGTACTACTGGATTGTAAATGATGTATCTCTAGAGTATGTGACTGAATTTGAAGCGATTATCTTGATCGACTGGCATTGTATACAGTGATTTCATTTTAGAGAGGTGTAGTCGTTCTAATTTCCAGGTAAGGAGATATTTTAATCTACGTGTGTTTAACTTCTCAGTACTTTGAGCTGTGGTATGTTTTCTGAAAATTTATTCCTCCTCTTTAACCACATTGACTTCATTTCTAATAGATTTATCGGATTAAAAGTTTCATGCCGTGCAAATGGCGACAGTATGAATGTTTTCAAGGTGGCCCAGATGTCAAGAAACTTTGCGATACATGGGCAATTTAGCAAATAAATACACAGATTAATGTAATAAGAGTAAATTTGAAAAATTATGCTTAAATATCTAAAGCAAACTTATTATCATATTTATTCTCCAACAATTTCCACACTATTGAGAATACTACAGATATGCTGAAACAAGATTTCTAGCTCTAGATTTCCGTTCTAGAAATCTGATAGGGGTTTCTAGAACTCGCTTTCAAGGGGGACTAGATATTATAAGGTTGACATGGAACTATTTTTTCTAGAGCCACAATTTAGATTCTAGATGTCAGTTACAGATTTTTTTCTCAGCGTACCTACCTTAAATATATATATATATATATATATATAGGGAGAGAGAGAGAGAGAGCAATGAAAAATACACTATGCAGAATGAAAATAAGAACGACAAATCATGCGGTTTTCATAGATTTCAAACATTTTCTAACTCTACGTACCTGTTGCATCGTTTAGCCTTCAGTGTACTTGTCTCCTTTATGATACCATAAAAAAAAAAAAAAAAAAAAAAAAACGTTTTGTTGTTAATTAGGAAGGAAGAAAAACATGCAACTTACTTGTATATAGTATTCCTTATGATAAGACAGGTGGCACGCTTGCGCGCCCCATCATCGACTGTCTCAGATACAAGGGGTATCCATGCAGTCCATTCCTTATGATAAAGAAAACCAATATAATAGGTTGCTTTTGCGGGCCCCTCATGTAGCGGGCCTTTGTAGCATATCGATATCTTATTTTTTTAGCTTCAGAGTAACGTGTCTCATAAAAGCATCTTTATCGCTTGTCGGGGAGGAGGAGAAGGAGAAGGTGCGCACATCGGAACTGATTAAGAACGGCGCTGAGCAGTTTTGTTTCAGTCGCTTTTCGAATCCGGACGAGGTACGAGGTATCTCAAAACTCTAAAATAAACTCAGAACTATTAAATATTCTAATCATTCTCATTATAGTTCCAGTCATTATTCTTAAATATGAATAAAATTCGTAATTAATTATTCAAGTCAAATAAACGATTCTTCAAATATGGAATATAGTCTTCTAATTTTATGGTGTGGTTTGTCGTTAATCTTCGGAATTCTGGCAGAGGGGTAAGTAGATTTAAACTTATTCTCATTTAATTATATGCTGATTTGTGTTTAGGTAAAAGTTGCAAAATTTGAATTTATAATAAACTCGTTAGCAATCCTTAATCCGAGATACTAAATTTAATCAACCCTAATTCGAAATGCATAAATTGATTTAGTCGAAATTCTATGTTGGCTGCAAAGCCATAGTGGTCCGTCGATTCACGGAGGTTTAATTATCTATTAATTTAATTAGATAATATAATTAATCGTAATTCGTTAAATTAAAAAAAAAAAAAAAGAAATTCTTTTGTTTACGTAGGATTAAATTATCTGTATAAGAACTTTAAAGTAAATTAAAATTAATTTGTTGAAATAAATCATTAATACAAGGTTAAATTGTTTTGATATAAAACGTAATTCAAAGTAGTTTCGCTTTCATGCTTACGTAGAAGTTTTGGTTTCAGAGAAAACGTAGTTCAAAATAGTTTGTGTTTCAAACCGAAAGTTTTGGTTTGGAATTTCAGAAATAAACTTTCATGTTAAGTAATTGTTGAATAAATGAGTGTATGAGAATGAAAAGGGTGCATTTAATATTTTATTAGTTTATTTATTTCAGTAAAAAAAAAAAAAAAAAAAAAAAATCTATTCTATTATGAGTTGTTTCCTTTCATTTGTTCTTATTTTTTTTTCATATTTTACTTCCTGATCTGCAGAATAATAATTTAATTCAATCGATTAATTCATATTTAAATTTAATTGTGTGTAATTAGTTTGCTCATAAGATGGGTAGAAAGGGAAAAACAAGGGCGAATGACGATGAACAGAGTGCGTTGTTCCCAAAATCTAATGAAGTGATAAAATTTGAAAATGTAATTAAAGAAATAGAATTTATAATATCGAAAGTCAATGATTGTGATAAAGGCGATCAAGCCAGATTAAAAATCTTAAAAGATAAGGTAAATGCACTGGAGGTTAAATTCGAGGATATAGTTACAAATTTTTCCGAAGAGGAAAACGATGAAAACTCTGAAGAGGTGTTAAAGAATAGGGACATTCTGTTAGAATTATCCGTTGTATTAGAGAGTAAATCGCAATCAAATACTCCAAATGTAAATAATGATGCACGTACCAAACCCGGGACTTCTGTTAATTCGCATATTAGTCTTCCCAAACTTGAAATTCCTTATTTTTACGGGGATAATGAATCTTGGTTGTCATTTAAAAATTTATTTAAATCATCTATTCTGGATAATGACAGCCATAGTGAGGTTGAAAAGCTACAATACCTCCAATCGTGTGTAAGAGGTAGTGCATCAAAACTTATTCGTGGATTTTCGTTACAATCGGAAAATCTTAAACACTGTTGGGAAATTCTTACTCAGCGCTACGAAAATAAACGTCAATTAGCTATAACTCAAATAAATAAAATCTTTTCAGTAAAAGTAAACAAAGCGGATGATCCTAAATCGTTTTTCAATTTAATAGATACTTGTAACGAAGCGGTGCGAAATTTATCGACCCTCGGATTGGAATCTAATCCTCTTAGCGATCTTATTCTTATAAATTTCATGATTTCAAAATTGGACTCCTCCGTTAGGCATAGGTGGGAGCTCAGTCTAGAGAATACGCAAACTATTCCCGATTTAAATTCGTTTCGTACATTCATTGAGAGGGAAGCTTCGAGTCAAACAAAGCTTGAAAATAAACCAGGAATGTTTAAGAAGCCAGTAGAAGGTAGTAGTGTAAAAAAATCTTGTGTCAATAATTCAATACTAGTCAAAGAAAATAAATGCGTCGCCTGTTCTCAAGTACATCAATTGTTTAAATGTCCCAAATTCAATCGAATTAGTGTTCAAGAGCGATGGGACTTAGTTAAATCAAAATCACTGTGTGAAAATTGTTTGCGAACTAATCATCAAGTGCGTCAATGTAGAATTAATATTAAATGTAAAGTATGTGCAGGTTCACATCACACTCTTCTGCACATTTATACACAGAATTCTGCAGATCAGGGAGGCGGCCTTGTTACTACGTCGGTGGCCAATAGTTCACAATCTAATGCAAATTTTAGTAACCTAAAGGTGTTATTGGCTACTGCCCTTATAAAGGTTAGGTCACCTAACGGCAAAATTATTCAATGTCGGGCGTTAGTTGATAGTGCCTCACAAAATAGTCTCATAACAAAGGACTGCGTTGAGAAGCTAAATTTGCCTTTGTTTGGCACTTCTCATCGACTTATAGGCATAAACGGTCTTTCCGCAGAAACTGTTTTAAATTTTACGGAATTCTCATTCTCGCCATATTTCGCTAACGAGTATAGGAACTTAAAAGCGCTAGTAGTAAATAGGGTTACTGCCCCTCTGCCGAATTTCCGGGTGCAAACGACGTCTTGGCCACATACAAACAATCTTCAATTAGCGGATATGAATTTCTTCAAGCAACAACCCATCGAAGTTTTATTAGGTGCAGATATTTTTGCGTCACTAATTTGTGGCACACCGATATCGGGAAGGCCAGGAGAACCATCTGCCATTCCCAGTTCACTTGGGTATTTACTCAGTGGCCCCCTCTCAAGGGATGGAATGGAACCAGAATCAACATATAGCTCATCGTTACACTGCCTTAACTTGAACGATTTTTTTGACAATCAGCCCATAATATCTTCTAAGAGTGACACCGAAGCCGATCCGGCAGAGGAACTATATAAATCTTCCACCAAGCGCAACCCCGAAGGTCGCTATGTTGTAAAATTACCCCTCCATGATGAGATAGATTTGGGGGAAAGTGCCAACTGTGCACTAAAAATGTTTAAGAAACTGGAAAATCGATTTGCGCAGAATCCCAACCTAAAAAAGGAGTATGCTCAGTTTATGTGTGAGTACTCCGATCTAGGTCATATGACTTTACTAAGGGCTGAAGAGCTTAATCGCCAACCCAATTATTATATGCCCCATCATGGAGTTATAAATGAAAATAGTAGCACTACAAAACTACGGGTAGTGTTCAATGCGTCGGCCTTAACTACAAATGGCAAATCCCTGAACTCCAATTTGCACAAAGGGCCAAAACTCCAATCCAGTATTTTTAGCAATCTAATTAGATTTCGTTTAAATAAAGTCGCCCTCTCGAGTGATATCGAGAAAATGTTTAGGCAAGTTCTAGTCGCAGAGCCTGATACAGACTTTCAAAGAATATTTTGGAGGGCCAATGTTTCAGATCCACTCAGAGTGTATAAATTGAACACTGTTACTTATGGCACAGCCTGTGCTCCATTTTTAGCCCTGCGTACCATATTACAGCTATTAAACGATGAAGAACCCAATTTTCCCGTAGCTGTGCAGGCTGCCCGCAACAACCTGTATATGGACGATTTCCTTGGAGGTGCTGAAACAATTGAAGCCGCTCAATCATTGGTCACAGACCTTCAGGCATTATTTAATGCTGGGGGCTTCAAGCTGCGAAAATGGGCTTCAAATTATGTGGAAGCTCTAGTTCAGGTCCCAGAACCTTTAAAATCAACAAATCAGGAATTATCCTTAAACCCCGATCAATCCCAACGTATTTTAGGACTAAACTGGAATTTAACATCGGATACACTGCAGGTTGGCGTCAACACAGAAGAAAACGTTAAAACTAAACGACAATTATTGTCCGTAATTGCACGCATCTTCGACCCTTTGGGTCTGTTATCCCCTGCCACTATTCTTTTAAAATTGCTTCTACAAGATGTTTGGAAGCTAAAACTTGGTTGGGATGATCCTTTACCACCAGACATTCAAACCAGGTGGAACGAATTTTATGAAAAAATTGCTTCCTTTAAGGCCATGTCAGTACCCAGATTTTTAGACCTGAAGTCTGAACCTATTTTCCAGATTCTGGGATTTTGTGATGCGTCAACAAAGGCATATGCTGCCGTAATTTATATACGCCCAAGTCAGAACTCATCTTTAAAATTGATTGCAGCTAAAACCCGTGTAGCTCCTTTAAAACCCATTACCTTGCCTAGGTTGGAGCTATGCGCGGCTGTATTACTCTCGGAACTTTTGGCAGTCGTCCAGAGCTCGCTGGATTATCAGGTTGAGGACATTCTCCTATGGACAGACTCAACAATCGCCCGTAGTTGGATCTTAAATCCACCCTTAAAGGGCAACACATATGTCCTACACCGAGTAACCAAAATTAGGGCTCTCACAGACCCCACATCATGGCATCACTTACCAAGCAAACTTAACCCAGCAGACTGTGCAACCCGTGGGCTGTTACCCGACAAATTACACCACTTTAACTTGTGGTGGTCTGGACCTGATTGGTCAAAGATTCCGGTCTCAGATCATGAGTCCAAGATTGCTACCTCAGTCCCATGTACAATTGTGGGAATTCCTGGACTAATAGAGTCAATTCCAAAGCAAGAATCCGTTATAGAGGATTTGGTTTCAAAATTTTCATCAAGTAATAAACTTTTTCGTGTAATTGCATTTATGAAGCGATTTATAAATAATATTAGAAATGCTACAAAATTGAAAGGACCAGTCTCAGTACAAGAAATTTCAGAAGCTAGAAAAATTATTATTAAATTCGTCCAACAAAGGTCCTTTGCTTCAGAAATCGCCCTTTTGCAGCGCGGCCAACCCGTGGCAAACAGCAGTAAACTAAAAAATCTCAATGTGTTTCTTGATTCAGAAAATCTATTGAGAGTGGGAGGTAGAATTGATAGAAACATCACTCTGCCCTATGATACTAAACATCCAATACTCATACCTAAGAATCACCCTTTTACATCGACATTAATAAGACATTTTCACACGTATAGTCTTCATGGAGGTGTCGACCTAGTATTAAATCTCATTCGCCAGTCTTACTGGATTCCTGATGGTAGATCCACTGTGAAAAAAGAGCTTCGTAAATGTGTCACATGTGCCAAAGTCCAACCGACCCCAATTCAACAAATGATGGGTGACCTTCCCAGTGCAAGAGTCAACCCTTGTAGACCATTTCAACATGTTGGCCTTGATTATGCAGGCCCTATTCAAACAAAGTGTGAACATAAACGAACAAAAACAAAATTTAAGTCCTATATTTGTCTATTCATCTGCATGAGCACCAAGGCAATTCATCTCGAATTAGTCACGAACTTATCAACTGAACATTTTTTATATGCCCTACAAAGATTCATAGCGCGTCGAGGCTATCCTACTGACATTTATTCTGACAACGGACGCAATTTTGTGGGTGCCAATGCCCATTTAAAAGGGCTAGTAAAGCTTTCAAAAACCAATACTATCCAAGACTTTGCCACAACTAGACAAATTCATTGGCATTTTATGCCACCTTACGGGCCTAACTTTGGCGGCCTATGGGAATCTTCGGTTAAATTGGCCAAACGCCATTTACTCAAAGCGTGTAAAGGCAATTGCCTGACCTTTGAGGAGAGTGACACTATTCTAACTAACATTGAAGCCTGCTTAAATTCACGACCCTTAGTCCCACTTTCCACCGAGCCCCATAATTTCTTAGTGCTTACACCAGGACATTTCTTAATTGGGGCTCCGCTTCTCCAGCTTCCTGAACACTCTTTTAACCAAACTAATCCATTGTGTACCAGTTTTTCTTCCAGGTGGAAACTCGTCCAGCAGATCAAGAAGCAATTTTGGAGTACATGGGCCAAGTCTTATTTGACGTCACTCCAATCAAGAGAAAAGTGGACGAGCGGCAATACACATCTGCAACCTGGTCAGCTAGTCCTGGTCTTAGAACCCTCAATTCAGCCAGCACACTGGACCCTTGCCCGAATTCTGGAAGTCCATCCTGGTGAGGATGGCATCATTCGAGTTGTGAGTCTGAAGACACCATCTGGAGTCATCAAAAGACCGGTGAATCGGATTGCCAGTCTGCCATGCTCAGCCCCCCCCCCCCGGAGGATGTCGGGGAGGAGGAGAAGGAGAAGGTGCGCACATCGGAACTGATTAAGAACGGCGCTGAGCAGTTTTGTCTCAGTCGCTTTTCGAATCCGGACGAGGTACGAGGTATCTCAAAACTCTAAAATAAACTCAGAACTATTAAATATTCTAATCATTCTCATTATAGTTCCAGTCATTATTCTTAAATATGAATAAAATTCGTAATTAATTATTCAAGTCAAATAAACGATTCTTCAAATATGGAATATAGTCTTCTAATTTTATGGTGTGGTTTGTCGTTAATCTTCGGAATTCTGGCAGAGGGGTAAGTAGATTTAAACTTATTCTCATTTAATTATATGCTGATTTGTGTTTAGGTAAAAGTTGCAAAATTTGAATTTATAATAAACTCGTTAGCAATCCTTAATCCGAGATACTAAATTTAATCAACCCTAATTCGAAATGCATAAGTTGATTTAGTCGAAATTCTATGTTGGCTGCAAAGCCATCGCTTTATTTGTAAAGAGAAAGCATTAAAAGGATTGATTTTATGTAGCCCTGTTTATCTTCTAAAAGCATTAGTATGACTTATAAAAATGCCTCTGATAGAATGTAATGCATTGGCTTTCTTTTGGAAGACCCGTAGAGAAACCAGTCGTGACATTTATACGTTTTCACTAAGGAAGAGGCTATATGATCAACATGAATAATGCTTATCAGCCTGAGGAAGTTTTGGAAGTTAGAGCGCGGATAGACAGGAAATTAGACGGACAGAGACAGGCAAACCGAATTCATAAACACTTTTCATTTTTATTGAAAAGTGTTAAATACTGTCATTGTCATTTGAATTCCGGTGATAGCATTGTAAGTGTACTTCCTATTATAAAATTATTTGCAAGAGCTCTTTGAAAATATTAATATTTACTACCTTTATAACATAATTCATTACAGATGAGGTATAATAAATAACAATACAAAATTCTAATTCCCTTTTCCTTTTTTTTAAGTGCAAAATGTAACATCGATCTATTAAATATTCTCTAGTTTTGTAGTTTTCCATACATATGATAAATAACTATGTTTATATTTTACAATTATTAAAAGAATTCACTGGCCGTAATGATAAAGAATTTTTCTTTACGTCTCTGTAAAATAGCTATAAGCCTTACGCTCATCAAAATCTATACAGTGTTCGAGAATGACCGATCATATACCTACAAACTTTCAGCTCAATCGGATAGGACGTTTTTACATGCTATCGTATTCCAAATATTAGGAGTCTATGTGGATGAATAATTAAAAGAAAAAAAAATAATAATGTGTTTCTGTAAAATAACTATACGTCCTACACTCATCTAAATCTGTACAGGTCGTGTGATGGGTACTTATGACATACCCATCAAATTTTATCTCACTCAAAGGAAGTATTTGGACGTAATCGTGTTCACTCACACATATACATACATGCATATACACACATATATAGAGGCATACAAACGTACACACTTGCACATATACAAACTTTACCGTAAAAATACCAAAAGGAATTTAGGTGACTTTGAAAGCCTAAATTCATCAAAATTTTTCAATAGAATTTTTTTCATGATTATGTTTCATTCCTCACTTTTTATTTGTTCGGAAAGTAAAAATTAAGATTAAATGTATGCTAAAATTTTAAATATTAGAACGGAAAAATAAGATAATGTATGTGGTATATGATTTCCGTTTTACATTGTATAAAAGTGGCAAATATAAATTTTAAATAATTAAGAAATGTATACAGTAGAACCTCGATTATCCGAGGTAATTGGGACCGAGCCTACTTCGGATAATCGAAATTTTCGGATAATCGAGAATTCATCAATAATCATCTCAGGGGTCTTACTCTCCGCCCTTTTTCAGGACACTCTCAAATATGTCAAATTTCCGCCTTTATTCCTACCACTATTTTTTTTTACGATGATCTCTAACCAGATTAATGTGGAGACATTTCTATAAAAAGTACCATAAAAATTTCTGCATGAAATTACTGGTGGCAAAATAGGAGAAAATTTCTTATTCTTAAGTGTGTCCTGAAAAAGGGGTGGAGAGTACGACCCCTGTTATCTAGTTTATTATGTAGTATCGTCATTGAACTGTTATTACGACTATTTTAACTGTTAAATAAATGAAAATAAATTTATTTCTGAAACAAAAACTCACAATGGTTTAAATGGAAGCTTCATCTGGTATAAATTGGCCATCCTTTGTCGTGCAGCTCTATCCCGAAATTTTCTTAAAAGCATGAGTTCAGAGGAATCATAAGTGACACAAAGTGACAAAAATTTTGAAATTCTGCTGCAATGAAAATTTCTCTGTTCGTGAGATGACAAAAGAGGTTAGGTTATTTGCACTTGCTTACAATCAGAGGGTGCAATAACATTTGATTGTTCTGAGACTTGGCAGAATGACCTTCCAAATTTCGAAATGGGATTTGTTTTTGTTTAGAACAGGGACGTTTGAAAGTGGGGAAGAGTAGGGAGCCTGTATATTGGCTCCCTAGGGAAGAGTACACTCATACCGAGAATTGAGCTTGCGAGAAGGAATTCTAAAAAAGGAAATTCCAAAATATTTATCTGCATTCGTAGTTTGGAAAGGACAGCTTGCATACAAAAGAAATGTGGGGAAAAAAAAAAAAAAAAAAAAAAACTTTAAAAATGCATGTTTGTTAAGAGAAAACATTGGATGATAGTAGAAAGTGAAAAAAAAAAAAAAAAAAAAAAAAAAGGTGAAGAAGAAACCGACTTCGGTTAACGGAGAGGAGTTTCGGCTAATCGAGGTTCTACTGTATATGTATGTATATATATATATATATATATATATATATATACCGCGTGATTCAAAATAGATGTTACAGCGATTATCTCGTAAACTAAGAAAGATAGAAACATACTTCCTAATACAAAATCAGTGCAAATTAAGAGTAGATTTCAAGTATGGTATTTTTTTTACAAGGGGCTGTATACATATTAAATACGAAATTTAATTTTTATACGGCTCCTCCTATCATATAACTTATATTTAGTAAAATATCCTCCTCAGTGTAAGAAGAAAAACTAAAAAAAAAAAAAAATCGTATTTCTAAATGAAGATTTCGCTGAGTTATTGAAATTTGAAAATTCTAGCATTTTTCGCCAAGTTTTAAGGGGTTGTATCAAAAGTAAGAAATTGTAATTACTATAGCTTTTCTAATAAGGCATAGATTTATCAGCGTTTGGCGGGGGGGGGGGAACATTCAGGGAAAGGCGGTTATTTTAACTTGCAATGTCTCTCTTTCCCCTTAGTGAATACACACGAGAATACTAATTGATAATTTAACAAACAATATTTATGAATAATTTATGTACTAAAATGGAATTTTCAAATTCATTTTTCTTTCTTTTCCTTTATACATTCTCTTACCCATATACCTGGTATAAAGAAAGTATTGTTTTTGAGTCAAATTTCCAAAAATTAGCTTTTGTTATATTCGCACGTTTTCAGATCCTCTGAATTCAAAAACCGCGTTTTTAGCGGTTGGTCTCTCTCTGTCTCTCTCTCTGGATGTGTCTGTGTGTTATTAGCATATCACAAGAACAAATAGTAGCAGGAAGTCCAAATTCGATATTCTAAATCCGTATCATATTGCGATGCTACACTAAGCTATTCGTTGCGATCAGACAAAGGGTTGTGTACAGGGTCATCCAAGAGAATTCAAATACATTACGTCTGTGAGCGAAATTTCTCATATGTACAGTGTGACATCTGTAGGATGCCCTAAACAAAATGAAAAGGACAGATTTTTTTTATGCATAAAAGAATGTTTTGTGTAGCTTGGGGTATAGTAACCATTCATCATTCATTTACAGGGTTACTCAGAGTATTTGGATATATTAGAGCTATACTTGGGAATTCCTGAGAGTGTATTTCATTTTGTGTTACGTGTTTTACATATAACACTAAATTTACGTATACAAAGTCATGTGTATATAGATTATAGACAATATACAGGTCTACCCAAAATTCAGGCAAAATTTTTTTTTTTATTAAATGTAATTCACATAAGTGCTTTTCTGTATTTATTATTATTATTATTTTTTTTTTTTATGCCGAAGAACACTGCTGACACAGAACGGAAAATTAATTTCTCATACCCGTACCGTAAACAAAGTAGTTTTTGGAAATGGATTTTTTTCTGTATAATATCACGGTTTTTAGGCCTCCTGAATACGGAAGTCAAACTTTTAGTTGGTTGATCTATATATATATGAATTTTCAGAATAATTTAACAACAAATAACTGTAGGAAATTCAAATTTGGTACTTTGGATTCGATATCTAGTTGCCACTTGAAAAGTTGATCAAGATTTGTAAGTTTCACGGAAATTAATAACAGACTTGATTTTTTTTTTAAATACATGTCGGTCCTATAATTAAACAGAAGAGCAGTAACCCCCTTGATATAGAGTTATACATAATACAATATCATATTCCTCGCAAAAAAATATTTTACAATATTAACAATAAATCTAAATTCCTTTATGATTTTTGCAGTAGAAAGTTATTTAAATGTAATTTATAAAAATGTCTGTTCCAAAACGCAATGCACTGGGATTTTTTGTACGTTCGTGAACATAAACCAATTGCAGAGGGCCTATTAATACCTTTTTAGATAGGAAATATTCCATAGTAAACCTGAATAACATATTTTTTTTTTTTCCTGAAAATATTTACGGACGCTGGGGGCGGGGAGACAGACAGATAGACAGATGGACATTCAGACAAAAAAGTATGGAAATTCATATCTTAGAAATGATTATTTTTTTTATTTCAGATTATGTATATATATATATATATATATATATATATATATATATATATATATATATGCGTGTGTTAAATGAATAATGAAAAAAATTAAAAGTGAAAAAGAAATAATAATATACTAGTATAACTTTTTTAAAAATTATCACAAATCTATGATTCAACGATACCTTTTAAAGACATTGACGAGTTCATTTGAAAGATACAAATGTTGGAAATTTACACCCCTCTGATTGGTACTCTCCTCTATTCAGGGGAAGTAACAATGCTTGCATATGCATAGTTTTCCTTTTCCTTTCTTTCTTTCTTTCTTTTTTTTTTTTTTTTTAATTATACCTCCTGAGCTGAATAATCCCCTCCTGGTTGACTATCATTATTATAAATTTTCATTTCTTTTTTTTTTTTTTTAATTTTTACGAAGATTGATTAAAAATAATTCCCCTTTTCAACACTTCTACGAAATTTTATCCTGTTCTGCCTTGTTAATAATTGTAAAAGAGCAGGATGGCAATACCACCAATTAGACAATTCGCGTTACAAATTGATAGGCTCTAGTTTACACCAAAATATAATTACATATAAAATTAAATGAAATTCTGTACATTAGTTCTTGAGCTAAAGTTGCCCCAAAATTTTTGACAGGCACACACAGACATGCAGAAAGATATGCATTTATTAAGAAAGGCGAAATCATATTTTTGACCTCTCAAAACTTGTAAATCTATCAAAAACCAAAAATCGAAATTTTTTACGAACAAAATATTTTTTTCTAATGGATGTAAAAAAAAACTAAATTATCATTGAACATAAAAAAAAAATTAAGCGACAATACATTTTACTTAAAATTTGTATGATGATTTTCTTTGTTATGATAAAGCAAATAATGATTAAAAAAATTAACATTTAAAATCAGTAAACGAATAAATTTACAAACCTACCTGAAATTTACCAAAGGTCTTTTTAAGCTATACTTTTGCTTTATGTTACAAATAGAAAATTTTTATTTATCTCTATTTTGCTTTTTAATAATATTTGGAAACCACATGGAGGAAAACATAATTATTATTCAAAACAGGTAAACTACATATCGTATAAATGATACGAAAATCTTGCACGATGTTGAAGAGAATGAAATATTTCATTTGTATGTAGGAATTACCCAATGTATACATAAAAACGCTGTAAATTAATGATTTAACATGCGATTAAAATTTGCACAAGTTTTTTTTTAGCTTTTATCAAGCTGGCAAACAAAAATGGTAGTTTATCTCTTTGAATAGAAATTAGACAGACATTTAGAACTTCTTTTACATTTTCTCACATTTTTCACTGTTCTTCAGTCGTGTTATCGTTCTAGGCATAATTGCACTGTAAAGCACAGAGTTAACATAATGTTAAAATAATGTTCACAGGTATTAAAAATATAATGAAATGGTAAGTCTGTAAACTTCTCAAAATTTCTTTAATAACCATGTGGTAGAAAAACGAAAATGCGTCATTTCATTATCAAGCAACGAAATTTTGAAAAGAAACTTCAAATTTTTTGTTTGTAGATTTACATTTCGAGTATTCTTTAGATAGTGATAGTTTTTGCTAAAATCGGCTGATAAATAAGCATTTATCTGGGAAATTGGGATGCATATACTGATCTCTAACACTTCCCACTCGTGAGTAAGCAGAAATGAATCTACTTCTAAAAGGGGTGACCGCTGAGGCAACACAAGCGCTAAAGATTTCAGGTGATAGATGTAACGATCCATTTTCTCCTTTCACCTCTAATTTTATAAAAACACAGCAGACCTGACGCCTGCTCAGTAGGGTGAATCAGATACCGATACTAAAATAAATAATATACTCTATATATAAATATCTATTTACAGTTTACATTTTCTTGTTTTTGAAATAGGCTTTGTTCCATATTCTTTAAACAGTTCACGTAATTAATTCACTTAATTGTCTTTTAAAAGAACCATTTTCAAATTGTTTTGTGATTCGTAAATTTTTGAGGCCCAAATAAAAACTTACAAGATTTCTGAGTTTACAACTGAAAATGCTTAACTGTGCAGTAGCAAATAGGAATTCCCCTCTTTAAAAAAGGGCAAAAACTGTTTGAGAGAGATGACTCAAATTCTTTCTTATACTCTTCTTTTTCTTTGTCACATAGAAAAATTCTTCTACTCGACATTACTACTGTTGAAGGTTTTTTACAAACAGGACAGATAATTGAATTCTCTAGAAGTTCTTCTTCGGATACATATTGAGATTTTTTAGCTTCGATGGTTCTTCTTATGTGGTTTAAGATACACGTTGCACAAAAAATGTGCTTGCAGTCCAGTATACTAAATCTTCTGCCGGTTAAACTTTTTCTTTGCAGCACATAATCTGAGCATATAGTGCAAGAATAATTACATTCATCCACTCTTACTGAAGATCTCCCTAACTCTTCAGTATTAGTAATTGTAGGTTTGTTCAAAGACATAATTTCACTGCACAAAATTATGTCACAATACTACGAAATGGCCAAATAGTTGCTGTTAGAAAAGTGTTGGAAAGTTATTGAATAATTTTATATTTCAGAATTTACTTCACAGTACTAATTTAAATAAATTTCAGAAATGGTTAAATGAACACTGCCTGAAAACTGTTTTATGGGAATGTGGTTCTACAACTTTCTATTTCAGCATTAATTGCAGAGAATGAATTGCATGAATATCAGAGGCTTGAGAACTGGAGAACAGACCACTGTTAGAAAACAATATTGCAGTTGTCCATTAACTTTATTATTCAAAATGTATTCCACATTCCTTTTAAATAAGTATTGAAATGCTTCGAATTAATCTAGTAATCACTCTTATAAAATAATATTGCGAGAATATTGTTCTACAATTTTATACTTCCATACTTATTATACACTTATAATTCACCGAACTGGTCAAGTGGCCACTATTAAAAAATAATACTTCCAATAACTTTCTAAATCAGCTTGTACTTCAAATCACTATTTTAAATTTATATATGAAAATACTGCAAACTGTCTAAGTGCCTCTTTAAAAAAGCAATATTGTGGAAGCATTTTCCAACAACTTTCTTATTCAGCATCTACCACAACTCTACAACTCTTGTTATGATATACAAACTTTATTTATTTATTTACTTTTTCTTTTCTTTATTTTGTTCAAAAAAAAAAAAAAAAAAAAAAAAAATACCTATTTCCGTTTAATTTGTCTATAAGAAAAGCAGGGCGGAAAAAAAGAAAAGAAAAACGTAAGAAAACACAGAATTTAATTTAAGCCTTCTAGCATATTTTGAAAAAAAAAAAAAAAAATCATTTTTAATTTAATTTTAAATTGAAAAATAGGTAGTTGATGGTATATTTTGTTTTTAAATGATGACTGTAATGTGTATTTTTCCAACCGATAGTGATTGTAATGTCTTCTTTACGTTTATAAAACAAATTCAGCAACATATTTTGCAAGAACTAGTTACATATTCCTAGAAAGAAAGAAAAATAAATTCGTATATTATTATGAATTTATTTATTTTGTGTTACTTAATAAAGAATTTTTTTTACGTTGGAAGATAGTCATTCTCGGAAAACACAAAAATATAAAATAATATTTACCGCATGAATAACCTTTTTTTGTCTGTGTTCAAGGTCAAAAACACGAAAAAAATTAGAAGTTTAAGATGAAGGAAGAGAGAGAAAATAAGTGTATAGATTTTTTATCATAACAAGTAATCCGTGTATTTTGTTATACAGGATGCAAAAATGCAGTTGAATCACTTATAGTGAATTTATTTTTTAACCTATTTTTTTTTTTAAATATTTTTCACTTACTTTTAACCACTTATAGTGAAACCACATTTAATGAGGTTTCAGATTTAACGAAGAAAATGATTGTTTGATATCTCCCTATATATAAATGTCTAAAGAGTTTTCTTCATTGCATTCATTTTGTTTTAAGTAATCTAAAAACATTATGTTGCACCTACCAGAAATTTCGCTCAGAGATGTAATGTATTTGAATTATCTTAGAAGTCCTTTACACGAACTACTCATTCTTTTCTCCGAGTTTGAACTCTCTACTAAAATTTTTTTCTTGCGCGGTGATCGTAACAAACACACAGATAAGCAGACACACATAGACCAACTTCTAAAAAAATACTCTTTAACTACATTTCTTGCTACCATGGAAGCCTCTGCGCAAGTGCGGATTCAACGAGTCCACTAGTAAAATAGGGGAGACAAGCTTTTCGTTGAGAGAAAATAAGCGATAAGGGAATACCGAATAACTGGATGTTTACTAAATTCAAACTGGTTGGTCAACTTGGAAACCCTCCAAGGTTTTCTACTCGTCTCACTGCTAGGCGTAGGAAACGTGGTTACACTATAATTGCTGAATTCAAGAAATCTTAAAACGTGTAAATGAAGTAAAAGCTCAATTTTGAAAATTTTGATCCAAAAATAATATTTTATCTACATTTTATGTATAAGAGTAAGTAATAATTAAATAAATAAATAGAAAAAAATAATTGTAAGTTAATTAAAATTTTATTTTATTCCTTACTTTGATTTTTATCTACACATAAATAGATAAATAAATAAATAAAATAATATCTCTGTATATAAATGGCTAAGAGAGTTTTTTCAAGTCCGTGGCTGGACGAAAGTTGATTGGCTAAGAGAGATTTTCTTCTGTTTGTCTCTGTGTTGTTGCCACCAGCTTTTCATACTTTAGTTAATTAAAAAAAATGTATTTGTCCGATCGATAAGTTAATTAAACCGACGGATTCAGAAAAAATGTCCTTTGCATTTGGCACCTTATTTGTAACGAAATTGTGATTAGATTTTTTAAAATTAATTAAAATGTGAAAATAATAATCTGGTAAAAGCTTTTTATGTGGACATTTAAAATTTTAATTGTTGCTTAAAAAAAAAAAAAAAGTTTTTTTTTTTTCAAACATAAAATGAAATATGCTTTCACGCGAAAAATAAAAAATTATAAAATATGTTACTCATGCACATGAAAATATGAAAATTGAAAATGGAGTAAAAAAACAATTTAGATAAAGTTGCACGGGAGTTCCAAAATTTAATAAAAATATAAATATACGTTAAATAAATAAAATAGTCGTCTGCTCAATCACGTGATATTGAAAAACAAAGCATCGGATTCAGTCAGTAAATATTGTTCTTAAGAACAAAAATATTAATATTTAATATAAAATAAAATAAAAGTAATATTGTGCATTTGTAAACAATAGAATAATAGCATGCGTGAGTTTAATAATTTAAGAATACTTTATATGTTTATTTATTTTCATAATTTCTTTAAATTTTATTTTTGTTTGTAAAGCGTTATAGAAAAGAGTTTCCTTTAAATGTAATGACCAGCGAAGCGAGAAAAGCCTTCGTTGGTTCATTAACTTCATTGATTTCATGAATTAAAAAATGGTTTCGTTAACAAACTTTGATCTATTGGCGCGCAGGCAGCATCAGGCCGAGTTTTGTACATTTCGAGTTTGATACTGAAATTTTTCTCGTATTCGGAATTCGGTTCGTTCCCGAACCGGGGCTTTGGTAGTAATGTCATAAAGAGTGCTGCCAGATCGAAATTTTAAAATTTCCCACATTTCGCTAGAAAATTTCCCTCAATTGCTCAATATGCAACGCTTTGAAGCTATTCAGGGTAAAATAACTTGCACTGAATATGGTATTGTGTAAGGGTTAAGGTAAATTATCCACAATTTCAGGACATCTAGCGATCTTTTAATTAAATCCCACTCTTTTTTTAATAGTAAACTTCATATTAAGCAAGAGATTACTAAAGTTCAGTATTAAAAATGCATGTTATTCAATTAAAAGATGGCTAAAAGCCCTGTGCGTTGGATTTAGACCTGGGTAAAATGCCCTTAAACCTTCATAAGTATCTTTATTAGGAATCCTTGCGTAATCGCGTGTATTCCTGAGAAAATCAGAGAATGCTTTGAATGATTAGGCCGGATAAAACCAAATCAATATTTTTTTTTTTTTCAGAATACTTTAGATTATTATTACAAAAGAGGAAAAATTTGCACTGATTAGCTTTTAAGATCTGAGCATATAGAGAAATTGGTTCGGATAGTTTAAATTCGAGGTTAAAATCTAACAAAAAATATTTTAACAACAAAGTAAAATTTTCCTTTTTGAGAAGAAATTTACCTTTTTCCCTCGATATCTAAAATCGCATCGAAATTTCCCGCTTTGAGGGAAATTTCCCTCAATCTGGCAGCACTGGTCATAAATGCATTAGAGCTCTTTTAGAGAGACTTTTTTTTTTTTTTTACATTCCTAGATTTAACGAGAAAAAAAATTGAAAGCATTAAACAATTACAAGAATGGGTAAAAACAATTTTTTTTTAATGAAAATTATCTTTTATATTGAATTTATTCATTAATTCTTGCTTAAAAAAAACCTTTTAAGTTTAGTGGCATAATAAGTATAATAATGTCCACGACAATGTTTTGATGACGGACTTGCTCTCCTTTGAAAATATTGTCGCGAAAGTTGTAAAAACCCAGGTGCAGGGAAAAGTGATTGTAATGATTCAGAATAGGAAATAATTAAAAAAAAAAAAAAAAAACTGACATGTGATTGTCCAGCAGAATCATTACAATATCATGAACGTTTCATTAAATCTGTGAAACATTTAGTGAATTAAAGGATTTGCGACGAAAATCAGTCAAATAAGACAAAATTTTGTAAGTCAAGCAATCAACTTAGCTTCAATATTTTTATTCAAATTTGTATGCAGATTATCAAGCAAGTGCATAAATTTATGCATAAATTTTTACTTTCTTCTAGGGTAGGTGCTCCAGTGATTGGCATGCTCCAGTAATTGACATCTATCCCAAAATAATTAATAAATAAGAAAAATAATAAAATCATATATTTTACATATAAGAATTTTAACATTTTCTGTCAAACACTGAAGCATAGGGTGCTAATAACTGGTAAAATGAATAACTAGCAGTGTCAAACACTGGGACATAGGGTGCCAATTACTAATAAAAGGAAAAACTGACAGATTGAGAGGGTGTCAAATAAAAATGTATATAAAAAAAAATTAATTGTTATCAAATGTATATATTTTAACATGTGGTTCTGATTGTCTTTCATACCATATGTATTAACTTATGATTTCTAATAATATTTTCTGATGACTAGAACGTTAAAAACATCAGAGATTGCTCTAAAAGTAACAATCACTCTTGCACTTACCCTATATATACACACTAAGGGACGAAGAAAAAAAAAATGCCGCACTTGGATATTCTCTTTTTCTTTTTCTGCAATCGTCTACTTTATCGTTTAAAAGGCAAATTTTTGAACAGATTTTATTACATATATAAAAGGTAACAAACCACTTTAAAACACGTAGATAACATATTTTTATTAAAAACTACACAAAGCTTTTCGGCATTATAACAATAGCATCATCAGGTGTAATTGCATTACATAGAACCAGCAATATATAAATAAAGAAGTTCAAACGGTTTAAAGTTACGGTTACATAAAAAAAAAAAAAAAAAAAAAATTAAAGTTACGGTTACAATAAAAAAATTTTCATTTCAATATCATTTTCAGTATATTTTTTTTTTCTCTATGAGCACACAAGAGTGCTCATAGAACGTTTATTTGATTTAAATTTTTTAATTTACTGATACATTCCTATAAGCATCTACAATTCTTTAAGAAATCATATCTTTTTTCATTTAAAGTTAAATCCCACAAAGAATATCATAGAATTTCTTTTTTACCAGACTTGAAAATACTCATAATCTCAATCCGCTCGAAAAATTTTAGTCTATAAAAAGGTGGGGGAGGGAGGAGAGGATTGGAAATTTCCAGCCTACAACTTTGCAAGAACTAGAAAAAGTTATTTATGATATTTGGCTCAGAAAATTTCGGAGATTAATATTAAATTATTGTATAATATTATGCAATTGCACATTAAAGCGGTAATTTCATATAAAAATGGAATTAACTCAATGTAGAATACAAATTATTATTAAATAATTGTTTAGATCTAACAAATAAATAGTTTTATTTCATATATTAAAATAAAACGTGTTTATTTCATGTAATAAATCATAACAGAATATAAAGTATATGTTCATCATTTCAAAATCATAATAGAATACAAAGTATATCCCGTTTAAAAATAAAGTTTTACGTAGATTTTTATTAAGTACTTCGTAGAGTGTTATACAGCAAATTACTAAATCGAAAATGTACACAGGTATCATCTCATCGCTTTGGTATTATGCAAACGTGACAGTTTTATTTGTTTGAACCATTAGTTTTGATGTTTTTATAAATAAAATAATCTGGTGTGTCACTCACACGACTTTCTCTTACCCTGAAATTTAATACTATAAATACAGGTTGGAGATTAAGACGTAAGATAATGAGTTCTTTTATGTGAACCTTTGTTAAAACAAATCAAATTAGGCTTCGGAAGAGTTTTATATGATAATTAGTTATGTGTGAGAGGGCGGCGCCACCCTTGGCCCCCAGTTTCGTTAATGCACCTACATTTATATAGAATTTAAATCTGTTATTAAAATTAAAAATTCACTTAAAATTATTGAGACAACTTTCACATGTAACATTCCTTGAAAATTATCAGTCTTGATAAAATTTTCCAGCAACAAATTTACATTAATTTGAAAATACAACTTTTGGATCTCCTGAAATTATTCATTTTTAATTTACTCTAAGAAGCACAAAGATTGACCGATAAAAAACTTGACTTTGGTAATCAGGAAAACTCAAAACGTCTAAATACACGAAAAAACAATCGATGAATTATTAGTTTAAAAACATACATTATCTATCATATCTCTATGAAGAATTTATTTCCATTCCTGGAGCAGCTTTCCTGGACATAATAAAATATTGTAGTAAAGCACTTCCACTAACAATAAAAAAGAATATTACCGCTTAAATATTTGCAACCCTGTATATCTTTTGAAAAATATGTACAAGCCACATGTTGCACGTAAATACAATCCTATAGTAGTAATATACGGCGCAACCTGAAATGCACTTCCATCAATTTTCAGCTATTGTCGCACTATAATCTAGTTCTTTTGTGTAGCCCTGTAAATGAACAGTGAATGATTTTCCTGCAATATTCTACATGAGATCTGTTTTTATGCATATTAAAAATATATGTTCATTTCATTTGGTTTAGTGCAGTCTATAGATGTTAAACTCTACTTACCTGCATTTTTCCCCATAGACGTAATGTATTTGAATACTCTTGAGTGTCCCTGTGCACGAATCATTTGCTGCATCTCAGTGAAAAGATTAGTGTAGCATCCCTATATGATACACATTTAGAATACCGTGTTTCGAATTTCTGCTACTATTTGTTCTTGAGATATGCTGATAACACACACACACATAGACAGACACACTCACAAACCAACCGTTAAAAACATGATTTTCGGATTCAGGAGACCTCAAAACGTGTAAATATAACAAAAACTCACGTTCGAAAATTTGACTCTATAACTATATTTTCCCTAATAATAGCATGAGACTTGGCGTTGGAATATTAAAACAGGAATAAACTACTACGTCAGAAACGCCAAAGAAAAATTATTGAGGTGCATACAGCTGTTTCGGTAGCCTAAAGCGTACCGTCATCAGTGCAAAAAGAATTCTGAATCTGGAGAAGTTCTCGTATATATAGGAGAGGGACCGGATTTAGTTCAACCAATAGGATTACGGAAGAGGTGGGGAGTGTGGCCAATAGGAATTAAGGAATGTGTAGCTGTGTAAACAGTAGAAAAATTTTCCCTACCTTATGAGTAAGAGAAAGTAAAAATCCTAAAAAAAAATCGTATTTCCTCTTATGTTGGTATGCCTTTCTTTCGGCACTTAGTGTTAAACTTACGTGAGATAAGAATCGTCTGCATTCAACATAGAAAATAATTTAAAGAAATTTTAATTTAATAAGTAATTTGTACTGCGTGAATTTGTATAAGATTTTATAGAAGAAAGTATCGTGGTGACCACAACATACTAGTTTTTGTATAACTTTGAATTTAAATTTAATGAGTTTTAGATTTAACGAGCATTTTCTGTGAATTCCAATTTCTTTTAAAATTACGAGTCCTATTGTTTAATTCTTAGATCACATTTATTTACACAACCGTTTGTTAAAATGATAATATTTCTAATAGAAATTTTTTTTTAAATGAAATGAATTAACGCTAAATATACCGGGTGATTCAAAATAGATGTTATAGCGATTATCTCGTAAACTAAGAAAGATAGAAACATACTTCCAATTACAAAATTAGAGCAAATTAAGAGTAGATTTCAAATATGACATTTTTTTTTGTACAAGGGGCTGTAAACATATTAAATACAAAATTTAATTTTTACACGGCCCCTCCTATCATGTGACTTATATTTAGAAAATTATTCTCCTCGCTCTGACAAGCAAAAAAAAAAAAAAAAAAAAAAAAAAAAATCATCTCTCTAAGTCAAAATCTCGCTGAGTTATTGCAATTTGAAAATGATGACTTACACCACTTTTTTTTCAATTTTGTATTGTTAAAAAAATTAATAGTTAAATTTCTTAGGGGTCACCTGCAAATTAAAACACGTTAAGAGAGGGAAAAAAATTAAAAGTCTAGCAAAACCGTGTGGAATTTTCGCGCTTTATTTTTACCACTTTCCATCATAGTTGAAAAATTTAATGACTTCGGCTCTTTAACAATTCCAGCCAGGTTTAAAAGTGTTAAGGCCCTACATCAGTGAGCTTCCAGGTCATCCAAATCCCGTATTAACCTATTGTAAAATAATCCCCATTATTACTCATTACGTAATACATGTTTTTAAATTCTGTTTTCACATTCGGAAAATTCACGACCATTAAAAGTCGCCTCATGTTTCAAAAATTGATTTTTAAAAATTTAAAAATTTGTTTTTAAGCTGCAAAAGACGAATTTTTACTTGATTTTCTTTATCGTTCTCAAATAATAAACAAATTGTAATATCAAAAATCTGAAACAAACTGCAATTTTCTAATGATACAACTTATTACAGTTAAATTTCCTAATATTTAGGTTAAAAAAACATATTAATAATTTTGGGAAAAAAAGCAAGTTTTAGTTGAAATAACCGAATTTTCCCCCATTTCACTCTGCTTCTTTTATCAGAGAAAACCGGTGGAAAACCCATTAAGATGACAGGTCATTAGTTTTCAGTTGAAAGTGTGAAAATGCCCTGAAGTGACCCAGCAAACACAGAACTATCATATTGACATCAAAATGATATCTTACGCCAAACACGAAAGGTATCATTACGATGCCAGCGATTCGTAACTTTTCAGTGTCGAAACTGTCCGCGAAATCGATACCTGTAGCGATACGGGAATAGGTGTCGGTCCGGCATCGCATACCTGATACAGATTCGAACGCCACCGATAGCCCCGATACGAAAATGTTATAAAAATGACACTTTATCGATACCTTTATGTTGCCATTTCGATTCTTATTTTTGGCGCTTATATGATACATATCGGACTTGTGTCAAGCTGCCGATAGTTATTCGAAAGTCGGCGTTTCCTGTCAATTTTAATATTTTCTATACATAAACACAAAATAATTATATCATTTCGTTTCTTTATGTATATATATATATATATATAATTCTTACCTAGCATTTGAAGACGTATTAGCCATTTAAAAAACAAATAATTCTGGACAGGAAACAAAATTCACGAAGACAAGTTGATGCAAGCACAAAACACGACCACGACCACGAGGACTGAAATGAAAATAGTTACACGGTTAGTGATCATCATTCAGTTACGGTTAGCGATCAGGTCATGGATAACAAGCATTGTGATACCATATCGATACCATTTTGATTCTTGAATGTGACGTCAGAAAATTATCATGTCTCTAATATCGGATAAGTATCTCACTGTCGATACAATAATGAAATGTCGTATATTTGTCGTGATTTAGGTATTGGTCTGATACCAAATGTTTACACTTAAATTACATGACGTGAAATTAACATATTTTCGATACATTATAGACATCATGTAAAAGATATAATTTTATTTTGCCATGAAAAAGATTTCTGAACGTTACCCAAAAATCGACATATCTGACAAATCTGATATATCTGGTATCATACCGTCATGTTTATGACACTTCTGTGTTTGCTGGGGAATGCTTACCCATGTCGTAGAAAAGGAACTGAAGGAGCAATACGGAATCAGAACTCGTGTTTGTTTTACTGCACATAAACTATTCATATGCATTTATTAGATAATTTATTTTTTCAATATCAAAAATATGCTCCTTTTTTTATTATTTTTTAAATATTTATTTAAAATAAATCTAAAGATCCCCTCCTCCCCATTAATTAATGAATTTTTATCCTATGTATATTTACCTAATCTTTATAAATTTAAATTCTGGCGGAACTGAAGGGGGATAATAATTCTATCTTCAGCATTCTTTTCGCATTGCAAAAAGTTTCAACAGTCCAGGACACAGTTTTAACTGATAATTATAAAAATCTATATAATGTTCTGAACATTTTCAAAGTGAGCTAATACTAAGTGCATAAAAATGTTTAAAATATTGCTCATTAGGGATATTCGACCGTGTTTCTTCTTACTAAACAATTGAATGGGGACATTAAAAAACAAGAAAAAAAGAAAAGAAATAGAAACTTACCTAAAGCATTTAAATTTGTTCGATGCAGAGATCTTTGTCTAGAAACAACATAAAAATCCAAAGAACACAAAATATTACTTCGGACTTGTCGCTTTCACGCTACATTCGTACCTACTTTTGCTTTTTTTTTTTTTTTATAATTTTCTGATGATTGTAACACGAAATAATTATTCCATTCTTATGATTTTTAATGATAATAAAAATACAAAGTTCTTAATATCTGAAGTTCAACTGCTCCCCCTCCCACTTTTTTTTTTAATGCTGTTTGCTGCAAATTCAGATATTTTTATCATCCATTTTTAAGGTTTCTTTTTTTTTTCTCTTTTTTTTTTTTCTTTTCTTTCCTCCCTTTTTTTTTAATAACGAAATTTTCAGTTGAAAATAACAGAAAATTTAATTTTAAAAAAATCAATTTAATTAGCTTATGTCATATTGTTTAATATATTTTTTGTAACTTTACCAAAAAACATACTTCTTACTTTTCGAACACTACAGTGAGGAAAGTATTGCAATCATGTCAAAAATCCGAGTTTGAGATTTTGGTGTTTCCACATATTTTGAGGTCCTCTGAATACATATTTACTATTTTTACGAAGATGTATGTGTGACTTCGATTTGTCTGTCTATCCATTCGTCTTTCTGTGCGTCCGCGCTCTAACTCCCGTGAATATTCATAGAATTTCCTGAAACTGATATGTTATTTGAGTTCACTATCGGATGGTCCTTATTAAAAATGGAGTGAATACCTCTGCTAGCTTGTGCACAGGGACACCCGAGAGTATTCCAAAGCATTGTGTTCTATGAGAGGTATTTTTATAAACCATATTTTAATACCTTTAATTTATGCATATATTAATAAAATTGAAATACGTTATTAAAGTTTTCTATCGGATATTTTCTATAGAAAATGCAGTAAACACGATCACTGGTTTGTATACAGGGACACCCGAAAGTATTCCAAAGCATTGCGTTCCATGTGAAGATATTTCTATAACCCAAATTTTAATTACTTTGCATAAATCTTAATGAAATTGAAATATGATTATCATATGCACAAAAGAATGCTTTCTATAGTGTACAGTACGATTAGCATTAGATTTACAGGGCACACAAAAATATTCAGTTACGTTAAGGGTTATTATTGGACATTTGCTGGAGTTGCATTTTCGTTTACATTAAACATTTTTTAACAATTTTTAACTGTGAATAGGATTTTAGTTTGCATATTTTTTTGTCTGACTGTCCATCTGTCCGTCTGCCCGCTCCCAGCATCTGTAAATATTTTCAGAAATTTTCAGAAATAATATATGCTATTCAGGTTTACTGTATGATATTCCCTATTTAAAATGGCATTAATTAATTCTTTACAATTGGTTTATGTACAGGAACGCACATAAAATGCCAATGTATTGCGTTTTGGGACAGACATTCTTATAAATTACATTTAAATAATATTCTACTGTAAAAATCACGAAGAAATTCATATTTATTGTTAATATTCTAAATGTTTTGTATAGAATATGATATCGTATAGATGTATAATTCTATGTCAAGGGGAATACCGCCATTCTCAACCCCCGTTTAATTATAGTGCCTATACTTATCAAAACAAAAATCAAGTCTGTTATCAATTTCCTTGAAGCTTGCAAATCTTGATCAACTTTTCAAGTGGCAACTAATATGGAATCTGAAGTACCAAATTCGCATTTCCTGTAGTTATTACTTTCTCTCATACCCATAGTAGAGAAAGTATTGTTTTTGGACCAAATTTTCGAAAATGAGTTTTTGTTATATTTACACGTTTTGAGGTCCACCGAATATGAAAATCGTGTTTTTAGCAGTTGGTCTGCGTGTGTGTCTGTCTGTTACCAGCATATCTTAAGAACAAATTACAGAAGATATTCAAACTAGGTATTCTAAATATGTACCATATAGAGATGCTACACTAAGCTTTTCATTGAGATGATACAAATGGTTCGTGTACAGGGACACTCAAGAATATTCAAATACATTACATCTATGGGGAAAATTGAAGGTAAATAGAGTTTAACACCTATAGACTGCACTAAACCAAATGAAATGAATACATATTTTTTGTATGCATAAAAGCATGCCTCATGTAGAATATGGCAGGAAAATCATTCACTGTTAATTTACAGGGCTACACAAAATAACTAGATTATAATGCGACAGTAGCTGAAAATTGATGGAAGTGCATTTTAGGTTGTGCCGTATATTATTACTATAGGTTTATATTTAGGTGTACTTTGTGGTTTGTACATATTCTTCAAAAGATATACAGGGTTGCAAATATTTAAGCTATAATATTCTTTTTTATTGTTAGTGAAAGTGCTTAACTATAATATTTTACCATGTCCAGGAAAACTGCTCAGGAATGGAAATGAATTCCTCATAGACATATGATAAATAATGTATGTTTTAAAGCTAAATATGCATCGCTTGATTTTTTTTTTTGTGTGTGTGTGTGTGTGTGTGTGTGTGTGTGTGTGTATTTACACGTTTTGAGGCTTCCTTATTACTAAAGTCAAGTTTTTAAAAGTTTGATTATTGCCTGCGTCGAATAATTTCAGGAAACGAATAATTTCATGAAATCGCCCCTCACGCAGAACTAACTATCATATAGAACTCTTTCGAAGTCTAATTTGAAATATTTTAACATAGGTTTACAGTACTCTTTATGTTACCTCTTAATCTCCAACCTGTATTTATGGTATTAAATTTCAGGGTAAGAGAAAGTCGTGTGAGTAGCCCACCAGATTATTTGTTGTTAAATTAGGCTGATAATTCATATATATACAGATCAACCAATAACAATTTACCTTTCGTATTCAGGAGGCCTCAAAATGTGGTATTATACAGAAAAAAAATCGCTCTTCAAAAACTACTTTGTTTACAATATGGGTATGAGAAATTAATTTTCTGTTCTGTGTCAGCAGTGTTCTTCAAAAAAAAAAAAAAAAAAAAAAAAAAAAGTAGCAAACACTTACACCAATTATATTAAAAAAAAAAAAAAAAAAAAAAAAAGTGTACCTTAATTTTGGGTAGCCCTGTATATTGTCTATAAACTATATACAAATGACTTTGTGTACGTAAATTTAGTGCTATATGTAAAACCAGTAACATAAATTGAAATACACTTCCAGCAATTCCCAAGTATAGCTCCAATATATCAAAATACTCTGGGTAACCCTGTAAATGAATGATGAATGATTACTATAAGACAATCTTCATAAAACATGCTTTTATGCGTATAAAAAATCTGTTCTTTTCATTTTGTTTAGTGCGGTACATACATGTCGCACTGTACATATGAGAAATTTCGCTCACAGACGCAATGTATTTGAAATTTCTTGGATAACCCTGTAAACAAACAATTGTCATGATCGCAACGAATACTTTAGTGTAGCACTGCAATATGTTGCGGATTTAGAATATCGAATTTGGATTTTCTACTACTATTTGTTCTTGAGATATTCTAATAACACAGAAACACACACACACACACACACACACACACACACACACACACACACACACACACACATACACACAGAGAGAGACCAACCGCTTAAAACATGATTTTTGAATTCAGAGGATCTGAAAACGTGCAAATATAACAAAAGCAAATTTTCGGAAATTTGACTCAAAAATAATTCTTTCTCTACACTGCGTATATGAGTAAGAGAATGTATAAAAGAAAAGAAAGAAAAATGAATTTGAAAATTTCCTTTTAGTTCATAAATTATTCATAAATTTTATTTGTTAAATTATCAATCTTGTGTATTCACAGAGACTTTACAGGTTAAAATAGCCGTCTTTCCCTGAATGATTTTTCATCCCCCCCCCCCAAATGCTGATCAACTTGTGCCTTATTACAAAAGCTATAGTAATTACAATTTCTCACTTTTGATACAACCTCTTAAGATTTGGCGAAAAATGCTAGAATTTTGAAATTGCAATAACTCAGAGAGATTTTGACTTAGAGAGATGATTATTTTTTATTTTGATTGTTAGAGCGAGGAGAATATTTTTCTAAATATAAGTCATATGATAGGAGGTATAATATGTTAGAATATGATAAGAGCCGTATAAAAATTAAATTTCGTATTTAATATGTATACAGCCCCTTGTACAAAAAATAAATGCTTTAATTTTGTAATTGGAAGTATGTTTCTATCTTTCTTAGTTTACGAGATAATCGCTGTAATATTTATTTTGAATCACCCGGCATAATACACTCGGAAAATAATTACTATTTCAGTTTTGTAAAAATTACAAAATTTAAATTCCATGTAAGTCTTGCATTTAAATAAAATGCATTTAAATAGATTCTAACGAGTTCAATCAATTGAGGCATTTTCATTTAAAAATTTAATCATGCAAGATTCAAAGACAAAAAATTTTAAAGAGAAAACTTAATATAAACTTTATTTTGCAGTGTTTATTACTTGAGTTATGAATTTCTCTTCTTTTTCTTTTTGTATATGCCGTACGTACACTTAAATAGTACAGAGTGGCCATAATAACTTTTACTTTTTGTGGGCATCTACAAGAAAAGTATCAAATGACGCCAAATTCCATCTATATATAGACTGTCTAAGTTTGATATCTACTTCAATTGTACAATTTGGGCCGCGGTATCTCAGTCGGTAAAGCGCCGGGCTCGTAATTGGAAAATTTCGGGTTCGGTACTCAAGCAGGCCAAAGACCGTCGTGTACACTAATGATGGCTGGTGCACGTAAAATCTGTCAAATTCAACAATGCCTGCCGAACAGCAGTTGCAAAATAGTCCCTATCGGCGACTTTTGGTGCTAATTTTTACTTTCTTCTATATTCAATAGAAAAAAGTATTGGATTAAAAAATTTTTCGATTTTCAGTTGTCGATGGTATTACACGTTTCGAGAGATCCAGAACACAATTTCACCATTTTTAGAAAATATCTGTCTGTGTGTGTGTGTCAAAAAATTTATTTCAATTGTATCTCAGGAACTACTGTTCCGAATTTCATACGAATTTATATGCAGTTGCACATAAATCAGTGCTTATCAACTTTTGGTGCTAATCGCTCAACAGGCGGTGCTGCTATGCGGCTATTTCAGGGAAGGCTATATCTGGGAAACTGCTGCACAATATTGCATATAAATGTACATGTAGATACACCTTGACATAAATTAGTGCCTTGTTGCCAATAGCTCAAAAAAAAAGTGCTTCTATACAGAGATTTCTGTAATTTCGAAGAAAGGAACTACTGCCCAGAGTTGTACATAAATTTACATATAGATTCACCTTAACATAAGTAAATGCATATCACTTTTTGGTGCCAATCTCTCAATAGCTGCTATAAAGCATTTTTTTGCAATTTAAAGGAAGGTTATATCTCACGTCCAATGTCTTGCGTATGGTCAAACAAAACTTGATATGTGAAAAGGCTATTATGAAGCATTATGCTGATTTAATTTGTGGTGCATATTGACCGATTGGTGACACTGCTATACCGAAAGATTTCCCAAGAATGGGGAAAATGTCATCTGCATGGTAAAAATTAACGTTTGCTGGACATTTAGTTGAATGGTATCTCTCTGAGAGGAAAATAGTCTGCATTCAGAATGGAAAAAATAATAATTAATTTGTATTCCGCGAATTTGTATAGGAAAATGTAGAAGAAAGTTTTGTGATGGCCACAACATGTTAGATTTTCTTTGTGGAAATCATCTCCCCATGTTTTTCGCAGCCTATAGCTGAATTTGTTTTCCACTCAGTTCATTAATTTTTGCTGTAGATTCCTCTAAACAGTGAAATATTTTGTAAGAACACCATCTGTTATAGAAAACGTTTAAATCGTAACATAAATAAAGTTACTGCGTGTTTCAGTAAAATATCTTGCCAGTATTAAAGAATCAATTTACTATTTTATAATTAATGTTTAAAATAAAATATAACTAAAATGTAAAAATGGTAATAATGATAAGAGTAATTTAAACTAGTGGTTATAACAAAAGTTTTCTGCATATTCTTAACGTAACAGAGCCTAACGTAACAGAGCCAACTACCAGTTAACATGAAGCACAAAACATTGATGATTATGTCAAGACAACATAACTTAATTCACCCAAACAATAACATAACAGTAATTTTACCCCAAAATGCTGAAATATCACCATCTAGAAAATCACATAGAAAATCATATAGAGAATGAGTAGTAGCAGCACTACCTTTCGACCCCTATACACACATATTGAAGCAGTGCAATTTTTAATAATACTCATCTCGCATTTCAAGATTTGTGCATTTCTATACCATAAAAGTTTAAATATACCCTTCATATAAACAGAGAAAAATGCAGCTTAGCAGCGCCACCTGTCGTCTGATAAACACCCAAAGCAAACATAGATTATTATATTGGTTCTCTTATATATTAAGTCTTGTGCTTCTGTACATTAAGAAATTTGAGGTAAAAAATTTCTTTAATTGGAAGAAACTACAGTATAGCTACGCTACCTAACCAGAGAAAAAAAAAAAAAAAAAAATAACCAGACAAATTTATGTCAAACCATATATATAGTTTTTTTTTTTTTTTTTTTTGAAGACTTCCATCTATTATTTCCTTAGATAAAGCTTCCACAAAATTTTGTTAACATGTAGATAGACGTTTACTGGAAAACGGTCAAATTTTATTTAGTACATCTTAAAGCGTGTAAATTCATTAAAAACCGCTGATCAAACATTTTGATGAAAAAAAAAAAAAAATACTTTCTTCTTAAGTATGTTGAAGAAAGTAAAAAAAAAAAAAAAAAAAAAAAAAAAAAATCATTATTTTCATGTACATATTAGATTTCATGTACATATTAGAGAAAATATTCTATACTGTTAAAAATAAATAGATATACTTATTTTTACTAAATACTGAATTATCTTAAAATACAGATAAGAAATAAGTATAAACTAATTGAAAAAGAAAAAAGTTAAATACGTTTCAAAAGAGTTACAACATACCCACGTTTAATGTTTTATCGTAAGATAAATTGAAACTTAGATAAAATTAATCAAACAGCTCTGTTAAGTTTATTTTCATATGTTGTAAGTAATGTTATCTGATTATTCCAAAGTTAATTCTTTAGAGTTGAATAGTGATATAAAATAAGCATTGTTAATAGCTCTTATAATTTCTTATCATTCTCCTTTAACAAGATTAAAGATAACAGTACTACTATAGAAATGACTGTAAATAAATATTTAACTAGTGAAGATGGTACTGAGACGATAAATAGTTTGTAATACTCTTTAAGGAGACACATCACCAGAGCTGACAACTTAATCCGGCAAATTGTTAGAACCGCCCCTTTATCTACACTAGTCATTTGTTAGAGTTTTTTTCTTCTTAATTCATTGCAAATATATTTGAAGAAAATTACTTTAAAAATTAAGTGGTTTAGGGAAAGGGGCAGTATTAACAATTTGCCGGATTAGGTTGGCAGCTCTGCATCACCTATAGTCATGAAAACTGTGTTATTAGGGTCCACCTGGTGGTGGAATAGTTTGTGCTCTGGATTTCAGTTCTTTGGTGTACGTACTAGCATTATGAAATAGTTACTTTGTTCTACCATGTTTATCACGATCATGTTCTTTTTCTTATTACTTAATCGAACTGAATCGGAAACCACTTTCAATTCACCCACTGTAATTTGGGGCCTCAGTAGCCCAGTCAGTACAGCGCCGAGTTCGTAAATGGAAAATTGCATGTTCGATACTCGAGCCGGTCAAAGACCATTGTGTACGCTAATGGTGGCTGATGCACGTAAAATCCGTCGTGGCCGCAATGTTCTCATCCGAATTACACCTCTGGGGGGGTCACAGAAACAGGGAGCCGTCCCCTCCATGAAGGATGAAATTTGTGATGACACCATCTCCGGACCATCCTTTGAGGTGCGTCCGAGATCATCGAGAATTACCCATAGCGCAGTGCTAGTTGACGTTATCCCCAACCACCCAACCAATCCATTGTATTTTACCTTACTTTTGAAAAATAAAAATAATTATAATATAAAATATATATATATATATATATATATATATATATATATATATATATATATATATATATATACCATGTTTTTAAGTTTTCTGATGAATCATTAATAAAATACGCGAGGATAATAAATAATATTCAAGCAATATTTAAGCACGCGGACTCAGTTCAGTAAAATAATAATAATAGTAAAAAAAAAAGTTGGTTTTAAAAATAAAATATTTCTCCTTTTAGAACAACGTATATTACCACCGTGATAAAAGCGACATTAGCACTTATCAATGAGTATAAAATTTTAAAATTGATAATGACGTCAATTTTTGCGAAATGCATAATTTAACTTTTTGTAATTTTTTAACGTTCACATTGAATTAAATGTATTTATTTTTATGTCGAAATAAAATAAACTCTTTTTTTTGGGGGGGGGGGGGGCAGGAGGGGGGCAACAATTAAATTATAGCTAATATTTTAATGGCTATTTTATTGCTATTAAGATATTATTATTTTCATATTTTAATTAAATAAAAGAAAACTATTCGAAAATCTGACTTCGAAGTACTGTATTGTCACCGAGTTCTGAGCTACTGTGAAAGTTTCAAATGTTTAGCTAGTATGGAAGCTAGTTAAAAATAGATTGCAAGATTTATACCGGACAAACAAACAAACAAGAATCGAAGTTACGTGTAGCAGTTTTTTTATAATAGCACTGTAAACATATGTATTTTACTCTTAAGGATTTTTTCACTTTGGTACACTTTTCTAAAAAAATTATGAAAATTTTACCTTGAAACCATGTATGATGATAGAAAATACTTTTGTTTATGTACTGAACCTATTTTATGTTTTGTTGTTCAATTTTTTAAATTATAAAAAAAATGGCAATTTTTACTTATTAGAAATATGTATTTTTGAACCCATACTTTACTTTCGCTCTTTAAAAAAAAATATCACAAGGTATATACATAAAAAAAATAAGTTCATTATATGCAAAGACACTTATTTTATTTCCCTTCTAAAATTTCAAGGAACTACTTTCAACAGATTTTTCACAAAGTGTACCAAAGTGAAAAATCCTTAAGAGTAAAATACGTATGTTTACAGTGCTATTATAAAAAAACTGTAACACGTAAGAATAAATAATTTGCATCAAATATTTCTCAAACTTCTTGTTAATATTTTCATAAAAACATTTTATTGATACATGCATAATTAAAAAATATATGGCTATTAAAAGCAACAACCAAAATTTCCCACTTCATGGTTGTCGCAGACGTCTCAGTTCCCTTAAATTAATACTTTTTTTTTTTTTTTTTTTTTTTTAACACTTTCTAATAAAGTTGAAAAGTGTTTATGATTTTAAAAATCATATCTATCAAAAAGTAGAAAATTATATAATTGACAGCTTTTAAATATTTCTGTATATCAGCATATATAGTTACGCTCATCACTGACTGACTCTGTCCAACGAGATATATAAATTAGAGTGCTGATCCAATGGATGAAGGATTAACTTTCCGTGGTTCAAGATGAATCACGTGACATGCTCGAATAGGTTGCTGTGTTTGGCCATTTATCGCTATTTTGGCATTTAAAATATCAGTTCGACAAATTATCATTATTATTAGGTAACATGACAGTCCTATGACCGAAATAAATTGTTTTTAAAATAATTTTACACATATTTCACATTTTAATAAATAATAAATACCTTTTTTTTCATCGTTTCCCAACAAAGTTTAAAAGTGTTTATAAAAGAAAATTTAAACTTTTAAAGAGCTAAATTTGACAACAAATAATAATTTTTCAACTATTTTTAAGCATTTTATCGATTAAAGTTCAACTACACGAAATAAAAGAGAAGTAAAATCAAAATCAAAATGATTCAGAACAAAAGAATATTAAACTACGTAAGTAAACAAAAACATTGGCGAGACGACTTATGCGAAGAACAATCTCCAAACCGTTGCCATAGAAAGTTACTGAAAATAAGCTGTTACCAAGGGAACCATCGAATACGCAGGTGCAAGGAGAGCATGTCACATGACTCATCTTGGACCTTCTCAAGGGTTACCATTTATCACTCTACTTTATATATCTCGTTGACTCTGTCACGCTTAAAAAAGGCTAAGAGATTTCTTTGGACTCTGTCTGTGTGTGAACGTAAGTTGCCACCTAATTTTCATACTTTAGTTAATTTTAAAAAATCTAATTGTCCGACCGACAAGCTGTTTAATCCGAGAGATAAAAAAAAATAAATAAAAAATCGCGCGTTTAATTTGGTACCTTATTTGTAACGAATTTTTAATTATATATATTTTTTAATTAATTAAAATATGAAAATAGACCTAGCTTTAAAATAGACATTTAAATTTTTAGTTGTAGCCTTTTTTTTTTTTTTTTTTATTTAAAATGAAATATGCTTTCACGTGAAGAAAAAAAAAATATATATATATATATATAATATTAAATTTGCTCATGCATATGAAAAAAAATGACGTCTGTAAAATAATAATAATAATTTTAAAATTTAAAGGTAACGAAGAGATAAATAAAGCGCAAAAATTTCGCACGGGCTTGCTAGCAAATGAATTATTTGAAGTGAAAAATAAATAAAATGAAATGATCATTTTTAAACGGGCTCCTTAGTCGCCCTACAACTAACTAGTATCTATAAATTATATATACACAAAGTGCATTAAAACTTAGTAACCATATCTTTAAGGATTGTCTTTAAAAAAGCGCAATTTTCACTGGCCTGATTTTATATTTTCTTATAGTTAAAACTAAACTCTAAATCTGTTCAAAGATAAGAATTTATGCAAGGAAAAAAAAAAAAAAAAAAAAAAAAAAAAAAAAAAAAATGGTGTAAATATTTAAATTCTTTATTATTTTGGTCTAAAGAATCAATTTCGGGCATTCATAATGCTAACTTTTATAACATACGCCACGAAAATAAAAAGTGATATAAAGACACGCTTTCTATAAAGAAATATTTTGTAATCTTTGCGTCTAAAATTAATAAATTAGAAATTTCATTCATCAACCCTGAACACTCACTTCAATAGATTGGAGCGGCAGGGTGATATTTCACCAACTATGTGAAAAATACCATAGCCAGGAATCGAACCCGGGCCTTCCGCTTAACGCGCGGATGCTCTAACAACTGAGCTACCCTTGCTGAAAACCAGCTTGGCATTTCTCACATAATATACGTTGGCAAGGTCACCGAGTCTGCCTTAGAGCATCAAGTGACTAATTTGAACACGGCACAACTCCAGTAGGCCACGAAATTCTAAATTAGAAATTTCAATCATCAACCCTGAAAACTCACTTCGATAGATTGGAGTGGAAGGCTGATTTTTTTACCAACTATGTGAAAAATACAAGTGCCGGGAATCGAACCAGGGCTTTCTGTTTAGTGCGCGTATGCTCTAACCTAGCTTCCGCGCGTTAAGCGGAAGACCCGGGTTCGATTCCCGGCTCGGGTATTTTTCACATTGTTGGTAAAAAATCCGCCTTCCACTCCAATCTATCGAAGTAAAATTGATAATCAAAACAACGTTATCATTTGAACTCAAAATATAGTAAGTAAGTAGTTTAAACAGTTTTATCTATCAATAAAACATTTTTTTAGATGTTGCTAATAATAAAGTGTATTTATATGTGTTTTTAGAACGACAAGGCGTACTATTTCTTTCAGTCGGCTATTTTTGCATAGTTACCAATTTTTATCTATCACATTGAAAGAATGTGCAAACATTTTAGTTTTTATTTAAAAACTATATATTTTATAAAGCTGTAAGTTTGACATTTATCTGTCCAGATTTTTAGTCCGGATTATTAGATTTTACTAAAAATTGATAAACTTTGTAATGAGAACAAAATCTAGCTGACGCCGTATTTTTTAGTTCAATCGGATAATTGGTTCAAAAGATATCAAATAAGAACACCATTTTAACTTTAAAATTATTAAAAGGAAAAAAAATTGGGGCAAAAATAAATAAATAAATAAGTATGTAAATGTATTTCTTTTTGTGTCGGGGAAAAAAAAAATGAACGTGCAAACATTCTTTAAAAATAAATCAAGGAAAATTGAGGAAAATCACGCTAAAAAATTGGAACAGCTTCAGTATAGAACCCCTTGAAATTTAACAACGAAGTAGCTCGGACGTATCTCGTCAAAATCTTCTCTTAATCAACTCCGATAGCCATTTTAATTCATTGCCAAAATTACAACTAAAATTTAAAAGCCACCAAGTCGCTTCTATGCTAAAGCTACACCAAAGTAACTTAAGAAATGAATATGTTAACTGATGCTAGGGAACGAAACACAGTTACTGCATGCCTTTATATGAAGAATATATTAAAATCAGATCTGCCGTACTCAATTAAATTCGGTTTTGTACAGAATATTTATATCTATTACTTACAAAACAAAAACAGTTTTTTTTTTTTTTTTTTTTTTTTTTGGCATTACTCAAAATCTTACTTTTAAGTTATTAATTATTATTACTTATTTATTTATTTATTTTATTATTTATTTTTTACCTGAAAGAGCTATGCTAGAGCTGAAATAAAAAATTGATTGTATAGAGAACATATTATGCTAAATTAAAAAAAAAAAAAAAAAAAAAAAAAAAAAAAGTAATATATTTGATATTAAGACAGAAGAATGCAACTACGACAAAAATCCCATCCAGTCATATTTTATCAGAAGGTAAAATTCGAAAATTAACATTCATCACCACTGAAAAGTTAGTCAGAAAATGATTAGGCGAAAATTTACTATAGTAAAAACATGAAAGAAAAATCATGCATGCATCATTGATAAATTATGAAACACTTTCCTATTTACGGGATTTTACAGTTATAGTAAATCTAAATCAGATTATGGGTAAAAGTACTTAAAAAAAAAAAAAGAAGAAGAAGAAGAAAAAGTTAAAGTTAAATCTGCATTTTTAAGAAAATAATATTGTAACCGATGTTAAGGAATGAAATGCAGTTACTGCATGCTTTTATATGTGAGAATATTAAATATGTCCTGTAGTACTAAATTAAATTCTGTTTCACGCAGAATTTTATACCTTTTACTTAGTAAACAAAAATAGGATTAGGGTTTTGATATTATTTTATTTCATTTTATTTTATGTTTTCAGTTAGTGTAATTTTCTTAAGTATGATTCAAGAAACTACAATGCCTGTGTCACGTAAACATCGAGATGCCAATATTTTCTTTGTTAACATTTTTTTTTAAACATGTTTTAATATATTAAAACGTGTAAAAAGACAATTACATATTTACTATGAAATTAAAAGAAAATAATAATTAGATATTTCGTATAAATAAAGCGTGTTTAATTTAATACAAATAATATAATTTCATTTAGAAGCTTGTAGTCTGATATCTGTTACGATCGTCGATGTTTAAAAGATTCTACAGATCATTTAAATGAATAATTTATCTACTAATTTCCCCAGAATAGTTGTTTTCATTAAAGGATTTTGTTTTATAATCTAAACTGATATATTATAAAGTTGAAATAAATGGATTTAAGATCAAAATTAAAAAAAAAAAAAAAAAAAAAATTGCTCATACTTAAATAGCAAACAGTTAAAGATCTCACAATTTGGGAATTATCCAAATGTTAATCTGGGCGTAAATGAAAAATTTAAAATAAAGGGTAACGTAAAAAATAAATAAAATAAAAGAATCTTAAATATGTAAATAGAAAAAATTAATGTAACACTCAAAATACCGTTTGTTTATGTAAAAATATCTCATTTTCTTTAGAAATTTTTATTTTTCTAAAATTCATTACTAGCTTTCGTGATATGCGTACACAGATGCTTATAAAGATTAAACGTGGTCTAAACACACTTAAGTAAGGCGATTTTTTTTTTTTTTTTTTTTTTTTTTAGCGTGATTAGATCACGTTTTGTCTCTTTTTATCTTTCTTTAATCCCTACTTCAAAAATCAAATTCCGATCTTTGATACTTCCCTACTCAAGCTGACTGTGTCGTCCAACTGCGACCCAACATACCAGGTGTTTCAATTTCTTCTTTGTCCACCTATGCCAACTGCGGACAGCCTTTTTTAATCCCTTATGTCAACTGCGTCCGCTGAAAAATTCACCAAGTGCGACGAATCGCCAAATAAGAATAATAAAATTGTATTAGTAATATTTCAGCATAAAAGACTAGATAAGCCTCGTACTTTAATAACTTTTATATCAAATTTATAGAGATTTGAAATCTTTAATGCATGTCTATGTAAAAATTTGCAAAAAATGCTATTTTTGTTACATTTTTATTCTTTTTTAACTTTAACACTAAAAATAGCTAATGTCACCAAAAACGGCATGTTAAAAAATTAATATACCTAATAATTTCTTCTACTGTACACGGGTGTACAAAATTAAAGCAATGATTTGTTTTCTTCTTTTGCGCGTAATTTTTAAACAAATGAACACAGTGAAGATTCATATACATGCATGTGTTAGAATTAAACCAGATTTTTCTTCCTGATTTTCCTTCTTTTTTTCGCATGTGAATAACTTTTTCAAAAATATACACACAAACAGGAAAACTGGTTCGTTATATATATATATTTATCGACATTTTATTATCATGATGAAGTTCATAGTTTGCAAATTAGTAATTATATACGTATATTTTTTTTTTAAGTGAAAAAAAGAGAAAGAAAAATCAGGAGTAAGTTTGACATTTGAAGGCATATGCGTCTTGACCTAACTGTAATGCATCCTTACTACTATTTTTTCTTTTATTTTTAAAAATTTTAAAAATTGTTAATTTTTTCCAAGGCTTACGTTTGAGAAAAATTAAATAATTATTAGTTTAAAAATTATTACTTATGCTAAAGTTATATAAAATTCGATTAATGATATGATAACTAACATGCCATTAAAATTTTATGCTCATATGTTGACTTGTTTAAAAGCTATGCGCAAAAGAAGAAAATGGGAAAGGAGGCTGTTCCTTTAATTTTGAACACCAGTGTGTATAGCACATTAAAACCTATCACGTAAGGTTTTTTTTTTTTTTTTTTTTTTTTTTTTTTTTAAGTATATTTGGGGAATGATGGACGTTAAAAATCAAAATTTTAATTATCATATTTGAATTGTGAAAGTTTATCTATCTCTATATATAAAAGAGTAAACTCACTGATTCACTGACTGATTCACTGACTGATTCACTGACTCAACACGGTTGTGGCGATCCTATGGGAGATAGAATCACAATTTTTGGTGAGCAGGTTGATTTTAGGACCCTGACGCTCACTAAGACGGGATTTTGCGAAATACCCCCCGTTCCCCCCCAGGGGGGGGGGCAGAAGGCAAAAAACACCTTTATAAGCATATCTCGGCTCCAAATTGCTCCACGGTGAAGAAATTGCAGATGGGGAGACTAGACTTGAATACAAAAAAATCATTTTCTACGATTTTGGAATTTTGGAGTTTTAAGGGGGGTAGGGGGTAAAAATGAGATTTTCGGGGGCGCATAAGGCAAAAACACGAATAAGAACAACTCGCACCAAATTACTTCACAGGAAAGAAATTGCAGATGAGGAGACTAGGCTTGAATACGAAAAAATCATTTTCTGCGATTTTGGAATTTTTGATTTTTAAGGGGGGAAGGGGTTGAAAATGATTTTCGGAGTTGCTGTAGACAAAAACACCTTTATAAACATAACTCGGCTCCAAATTCCTTCACGAGGAAGATACTGCAAATGGGGAGACTAGACTTGAATACAAAAAAATCATTTTCTGCGATTTTGGAATTTTGGATTTTTAAGGGGGAAAAGGGGTGAAAATGATTTTCGGAGGCGCAGGAGGCAAAAACACCTTTATAATCATAACTCGGCTCCTAATTCCTTCACGATGAAAAAATTGCAGATGGGAAGACTAGACTTAAGTACAAAAAAATCATTTTCTGCGATTTTGAAATTTTGGATTTTTAAGGGGGGAGAGGGGGGTAAAAAGGATTTTCGGGGAGAAATTTCGCAATATATGGATTTTTGAGTAAAATTCTAGCAGTAATAGCTCAAAGATATAACGTCTTCTTGAAGGTATTTGCAAAAACTCATTTTTGATTTTTTTCCGATTTTCGATTTTGGGGGTGAGTTACGAAGGGGTAAATTCGACCCCTCCCCTTTTGGCGCTAAATTCGTCCGTGGAAATCTATAGTAGCTGAGGACACAAATTTTAGTGTGTGGCTTATTTACGTGTACCCATTGTAACGGGATTTTGTGAAAGCCCCCCCCCCTTTACCCCTTTGGGGCGTGGTGGGGAATAAAAGAGTAAAATCACTGATTTACTGATTCAACACAGCCGTGGCAATTCTATGGGAGATAGTCTCGCAAATTTTGGTGAGCACGTTGGTTTTAGGACCCTGACGCCCATTAAGGCGGGATTTTGCAAAATCTCCCCCAGCTCCCCCTGGGGGGAGGCAGAAGGCAAAACCCCCTTATAAGCAAAATTCGGCTCCAAATAGCTTCACGGTGAAGAAATTGCAAAAGAGAGACTAGAATTGAGTGAAAAAAAAAAAAAAAAATGCTGCGATTTCAGTTTTGGATTTTTAAGAGGGGGGGGGGAGGGGGTAAAAACTATCTTCGGAGGCAAATTTAGCAAAATACGGGCTTTCGAGTAAAACTGTACCTATAACAGCACAAAGATATAGAAAATCGCCAAGAGTCTTCTTGAGGATATTTCCAAAATCTCCTGTTTGTTTTTTTGTGATATTCGATGTTTGTGGGGGGGGGGGGGAGTTACGAGGGGGGAAATTCGAGCCCCTCTTTTAGCGCTAAATTCATCCGGGGAAATCTATAGGACCCGAGGTTACAAATTTTAGTGAGTGGCTTACTTACGTGTGTTTGACACCAACTGTAATGGGGTTTTGCGAAAGTCCCCCCCCCCTTTTTCCCTTGGGGGGGGCAATATAAACCCATTTCGAAGTATAACTTTGCTTCAAATTATCTCAGTAAGATTAATTTGTATATGTGGGTTGTGTATGCTTTTCCAACACACACAGTAAAAAGATTTTACAAATTTTCACCCTTAAAGGCGGGGAGGAGGGAGGCAAAAACACGCTTATAAGAGTAATTGTGCTCCAATTTGTCTCAGGATAACGATTTTTTGATATGTCAATTGGTTATGCGTACTCAAGACACATACTACAAAGAGATTTTGTAAAATTCCGTCCTATCCCCCCTTGGGGGTGGGGGGGGCAAAAAGCATGTTTCCAAGCATAACTTTGATTCAAATTATCTCAGTAAGATTAATTTTTACATGTGAGTTGCTTATGCATTCCCAACACGCATTATAAAGGGATCTTATGAAAATTCCCCCTCCCCTCCTTCAAAGGCGGGGAGGGAGGCAAAAAATGCTTTTAAGAGTAACTCTGCTCCAAATTATCTCATAATAACGATTTTTTGATATGTCGATTGGTTATGCGTACTTAAGACACACACTACTAAGGGATTTTGTAAAATTACACCTTATCCCCCTTGGGGGTGGGGTGGAGCAAAATCATGTTTTCATCCGTAACTCTGATCCAAACTATCTTAGACGATTTTCTTATGTGCGGGATGGTTATGCTTTCCCAACACGCACTATAAGGGGATTTTTGTGAACTTTTCTTTTCCTACTTTTAAGAGCAGGGTGTGTGTGGGGGGTGGGTGGGGGCAAAAACACTTTTTAAAGAGTAACTCTGCTCCAAACTCTCTCACGAAAGCGATTTTTTGATAGGTTGATTGATTATGCGTACTCAACACAAACTACAACGGGATTATTTGGAATTCCGTGCTATCACCCCCCTTGAGGGTTGGGGGTGATTTAAAACACGTTTTCATGCGTAACTCTGTTCTAAACTATCTTAGAATGACAATTTTTGATGTGTGGACTGCTTATGGACTGACAACACACACTACACAAATTGATTTTGTGAAACTCCACCCTACCTCCCCTTAGCGCGGGAGGGGGGCATGAATTCAGTTTAGAGCGGGCCGGGGGGAGGGGCTAAAAAACACATAACTCTGCTTCAAATAATCTTAGAATCCTGATTTTTTAATTGGTGGGCTAGGTATGTGTATGCAACATGCACTATAAAGGGATTTTATGAAGTGTGGCGAGTGGGAAAAGTGCTATCGAAGGTATCGAGAACTTTAGCTTAGATTTTGACTGATTTCAATGATTTTATTATTATTATTATTATTATTAAGGATATGGTATTTTGAGACTTCATTTCAATATAATGACCAGCGAAGCTGGCAAAGCCTGCTAGTATATATATATATATATATATATATATACATTGAAAAGAATCACCATTAAGTATATTGAAATTTCTCCAAAACGTTTACTTAAAAAAACTAGTATGTTGTGGCTACCACATGACTTTCTTCTATATTTTCCTATACAAATTCACTATTAATTTAAAAAACTGCCTTCCATGATAATGCAGACGATTTCCAATTTTAGAGAAGTAGTATAACACTAAATATTAAAAAAAAGTCAATTTTATTCTCAATATTACATAAGAAAAAAAATGATAACTTTATTTTAAATTATCACAGATCGATGGTTCAAGCATTCGGTTTAAAGGTATTGGCGAGCTCGTTTGAAAGATACCCATCATGAAAATTTACTCCCCTCGAGGGGGGACTCCTACATACACATTCCCCCCCCCCCCCCCCAGTTGACTATCTCTATTATGCAAAATATATATTCGTTTCATTTTGTTTAGTGCAGTTTATAGATGTTAAACTCTACTTACCTGCAATTTCCCCCATAGACGTAATGCACTTGAATACTTTTGAGTGTCTCTGTACACGAACCATTTGCTTCAGCTCAACGAAAAGCTTAGTGTAGCATCCCTATATGATACAAGGTGTCACTACATACTAATTTGTGTGAAATTCTGTGCAGTAATTCATGAGATACAGTTGCAGAAAATTTTGTCACACACACACACACAGAGAGAGAGAGAGAGAGAGAGACAGACATTTTCTAAAAATAGTCAAATCGTGTTCTACAGTTCTCAAAACCTGTAAATCCATCAAAAACCCGAAGTCGAAAATTTTTACGAATCCAATACTTTCTTCTATTGAATACAAAAGAAAGTAAAAAGGTAAAATTCGCAATTTTAATTTATTAGTACTATTATCATTTGAAAAATTTTAAAAACGTTTATGTCAACTAATTTTTAAATTTTTTGCTAAATTTGAAATTATTATAGTTTAACAATATATTCTAAACACATTTGGTATTACTCTGCAGATTAATTGCTAAATTAATTTTAGTTTTATTTTATTTTATTTTATTTTTTTCTGTTTAAATGCTGAAATTTTATGCAAATATTTAATATTTAAGCCAAAAAATATTCTAAAATTTTTTTTCTTATAAATCAGTACACAAAGTAATATCCATTTAAGTTTAGCATATATTAATAAAATATAAAAGTATAATATCGAAAGCAAAATTTAAAAAACAAATTAGCATGGAATAATTAGAAATGTTCAAAATGTTTAAATTTTTCAATTTATTTTTTATTTAAATATTTTTCGATAAGTTTTAATATATTTGACACATTTCAATATATATATATATATATATATATATATATACTAACTTTCAGAACTGTAAGTAATTTAAAAGAGCTAGTTATATCGTCCACCATCTTTTTAATGCAGCAGTTTTCGCTTATGGATTACTTAAAAAACAGCCTTGAATTTTAATTATACAGGTAGATTGCATTTTAATCATGATGTCATTTTCAACTGATTTCATACAAATATGAGATTAAATATGTCGGTTTCTTTATTCATTTTTTTATTTACGATTAAATAAAAGTAATTTTGGTCACAGAAACTAAATTTCGCACAACTGCATACACACACGCACGCACACACACACACACGCACACACGCACACACACACACACACACACACACACACACGCACGCACTTAAAAAGAAAGAAACAAAGAAATTTTTATTTAATACAATAATGAAATAAATTAATGCAGTAGTTTTCTCTCATGGTTTGTTGAAAAATTATCTTTCATAGAAAAATAAAATAAATAAATGTGTGATTTAGTTGTCCAGTATTAATAATCTGTGAGTTTTGCCTTTATTAAAACATCGCATTATTAAAGGAAAAGCGAATGTTATTAATCTTTTTTTTTAAATCACCATGCATAAAATTTGCATACACATGCATCGAAATATAACAACATTAAAATTTATCGAAAGCAACTTACACTATAAATTAAAATTTATTACGTAATAAATTAAAAATTACTAGTCACATACTAAATTATAACCATGTGTAAATTTCTTTGGCGATTTTGGCGAAAAACGTTCTTTGGCGGGAAATTCAGGGGAACATTCCTGTGTGGCACTTGGCATAGGTGGGGAGATTTTCTGGTTTACAGTTGGAGTTGACCTATGGGGGAGATAAAAATGTCATTTTGGGAGGCAGTTAACCTAGCCCCCAAGTCGATAAAACATTATCAGTTCCTGATGTCGACCAGTTCCCGCTTTAACTCTGTCCTGACAGCTCTACTCCGCAGTAATATACTTACATCCAGAATATATTCATGAACGTAAGTAATTTTTTAGCATATACTTCTGTTACATGCAATCTGTTTTCTGTGCGAACGACAAAAACATTTTTTTTTCCTTTTGTTGAAAGAAAAAAAAATATATATATATATATATATATATATATACATAAAATAAATAAAATAATAAATAAAATAATAATAAATAAATAAATAAATAAGTGCTGTTTAAGGATTTTAGAAAATTGCAAATTAAAGAAAAACAAAATTGTTTTAAATCATGATTTATGTTTCTTATCCTCACATCTAGAAAATAAATAAATATAATATTGATTTAAAGGTGAATGTATCGATTGGATTATAGTACTCTCGGTTATATTGTCAGTTTACTTATAATGTCAAATATAGTTGTCCTGATTAGTCATTCATAGAATTCAACATTAAGACAATTTCCTTTTAACGTCATATAGCCTTGGTTTTAATAAAATATGTACACACATTTTTTTTTTTTTTTTTCTTTCTTTTCTTTTTTAAACCGAGAAAAAAGCAGAAAAAGTATAATCGCTAATTCAAGATACTTTCCCGCATTACATTTTTAAAGTACTGAATATTTAACAACAGCAACAACAAAAAATTATAATAATACATACATTATGCTAATTATACATAATTTTGATAAATATATTAACCAATCGCAATTATTTAAAAAAAAAAAAATGTTTTTTTTATTTAGAAAAATGGTATACTTTCATATTATTTCATACAGAAATCGTAGCTTGTTTCGTTTAAGTTTCCTTATAAAGACGCTCCTACATTTAATTTTTATGTCAATTACATAGAGCGATTTCACTTCCTTTTAAATTAAACTATGTCATTACGGAGCTCGGCTATAAGGAAAGGGCATATTTACAAACAAACGCTCCGTCAATCAAGCTTTGCCACTCTCGAGAGGCAAAAGATCAATCTCTATTGGTGGAAATACCAATATTTTGCCACTATTACTATTACTATTATTATTATTAATTAGTGAATTAATTAATTACCCTTTTTATAACACATTGCTAGTTTATATAATATTTCATTGTTAAGCTATTTTCTTTGAATTTATACAGTTCGCTTCTAATCCTTAAAAAATAAACAAATACATAAAAATACAATAAATCCAAGAATCGTTAAAATAAATTACTTTCTTGTTTTATATTTTACTGATTCTGATATCAAGAACTTGCATGAAATGTATAATTTTTGCACATTTCAAATTATTTTAAATGTGAGTATTTAAGTGAACATATTCGTGTATTTGATTTAGTTTAATTTAATTACAGCATCAGTAAAAAAAAAAAAAAAAAAAAAAAAAAAATGGGATTTTTATAATATTTCATCATGCGACTAACTTGAGTGTTTATAATAATTTTAACGATAGATGGATTCAAAGTGAATTCATAGTTGTGTAACTTATATATTTGAACTCTTACAGAATTACAATAGAATTAATCGAAAATGTATGTTGAAGGAGCATCATGAGTCATCAATGAGACATTTGTTATTCACTAAACATGCGTTATCATTCATACCTGAGCATCATGAGTTATGAGATCATTTGTTATTCACCAAACGTAAAATCAATATACAGTAACCGCAGCTAAATAAAGGGAGGCGGAAAAAATCGCACCGGAAAAAATCGCACTGGGAAATAATCGCACTGGGAAAAATCGCACCGGAAAAAATCGCACTGGAAAAAATCGCATAGAGAATAAAACTATATTACAGAACGTAATTTTTTAGCACATACATCTGTTAGGTGCAATCTGTTCTCTGTGCAAACGATAGAAATTTTTTTTTTTTCTTTTGTTGAAAGGAGGGAAAAAAAGTAAATAAATATCTATACATAAAATAAATAAAATAATAAATAAATAAATAAATAAGTGCTGTTTAAGGATTTTAGAAAATTGCAAATTAAAATAAAACAAAATTGTTTTTAATCATGATTCATATTTCTTATCCTCACATCTAGAAAATAAATAAATATAATATTGATTTAAAGCTGAATGTATCGATTGGATTATAGCATTCTCGGTTATATTGTCAGTTTACTTATAATATCAAATATAGTTGTCCTGATTAGTCATTCATAGAATTCAACATTAAGACAATTTGCTTATAACGTCATATAGCCTTGGTTTTAATAAAATATGTACACATTTTTTTTCTTTCTTTTCTTTTTTAAACCGAGAAAAAAGTACAAAAAGCATAATCGCTAATTCAAGATACTTTGCCGCATTACATTTTTAAAGTACTGAATATTTAACAACAACAACAACAACAACAAAAATTACGTACATTATGCTAATTATATATAATTTTGATAAATATATTAACCAAGCGCAATTATTTTAAATAAAAATGTTTTTTTTTTATGTAGAAAAATGGTATACTTTCATGCTATTTCATACAGAAATCGTAGCTTGTTTCGTTTAAGTTTCCTTATAAAGACATTCCTACATTTATTTTTTATGTCAATTACATAGAGCGATTTCACTTCCTTTTAAATTAAACTATGTCATTACGGAGCTCGGCTATAGCATCAGAAACGTTTCGACCTCTTAAATAACATTATAACTTGGTTTGGACAGACTTTACATTGTTTTTAAATCATCAGAGGATCCATAGTTCATTACTAGTTAAACATTACACAGACCTCTTAATTATAAATTGTTACACATGATTCAAACAAATTAACTAGTAGCTTATTTTATATGATTAAATATTTATTACAATTATTTATTATTTTTATTACTATTATCATTATTATTATTAATTAGTTAATTAATTAATTACCCTCTTTTTTGACACATTGGTAGTTTATTTAATATTTCATTGTTAAGCTATTTTCTTTGAATTTATACAGTTCGCTTCTAATCCTTAAAAAATAAACAAATACATAAAAATACAATAAATCCAACAATCGTTAAAATAAATTACTTTTATGTTATATATTTTACTGATTCTGATATCAAGAACTTGCATGAAATGTATAATTTTTATGCACACAATGTATTTAAACAATAAGAAATAATTTTGTTTTTTCAAAAAAATAAATAAATAAATAAAAAAGACTTTTTTTTTTTTTTTTTTTTTTTTTTAAGTGTAATAATTCTAAATAGCTCTTTATTTTAAAATTAAATGTGCACATTTCAAATTATTTTAAATGTGCGTATTTAAGTGAACATATTCGTGTATTTGATTTAGTTTAATTTAATTACAGCATCAGTAAAAAAAAAAAAAAATGTGATTTTTATAATATTTCATCGTGCGACTAACTTGAGTGTTTATAATAATCTTAACGATAGATGGATTTAAAGTGAATTCATAGTTGTGTGACTTATAAATTTGAACTCTTACAAAATTACAATAGAATTAATCGAAAATGTATGTTGAAGGAGCATCATGAGTCATCATTGAGACATTTGTTATTCACTAAACATGCGTTATCACCAAACATGAGCATCATGAGTAATGAGATCATTTGTTATTCACCAAACGTGAAATCAATATATAGTAACCACCGCTAAATAAATACACTGGTTAATAAAATCAGCCCCTTAATCTGATCAAACTGCCAGGACCTTAAAAAAATCAGCTTCGCCGGTTAATAAACTCAAAAACATCTCTTCAGCAGCAAAAATATCATTTATGCAAGCTTTTTTTTTTTTTTTTTTTTTTTAACATTGCGATTTTTTTTCATTTTTCAAAAAAAAAAAAAAAAAAAAAAAAAAAAAGGAAAAAAAGACAAAAGAAATTAAAGCACGGCAATCCCTCAGGCAATCCCTCTCTTTGTCGAAAATTTTATATTTGCAATGTAGTTACAAATGAAACAAGCCCCATCACTTATCTCAATAAATATTTCAAGGAACAATTTCTTCAAAGTGCGGTAATAAGTTACAAATTTGATTTGGTTCGCAAGTGATATATATATATATATATATATATTAATTTTTAATTATTAAAAAACAATTTCTAGTTGTTATTCTGAAATAACTATGAAGCAAGAGTAAACCTCTTGCTAGCGAAATGTTTTAAATTTAAAAGAAAAGCGTGAACTTTTGGCAAAATAATGATGATTCTCCTCAAAGGAAAGCGCATAGAAACTTAGAATGCATTTAATTTACTCATATTAAAGAAAAAATGAATTAATTATCCGTCAAAAATTAATTATTATTGTTTATTAATTTCATTACTCTTTATCTTTTGAATTTTTTTCCAAAGTCAGAGAAGAATAATACCTTTTTCTTGAGTGCAAAAACGATCGCCGGATATAAAAAACAGCCGCTTAATGAAGTAATTTTTGTTCAGAACGAATGTGATTGTAATAAGCGGCGGGTACTGTATATATATATATATAAAGTTAAAATTTAAATTTTTGTAATTTTTACTTTGCGAACTGCAAAGAAAATTTAATTTTTGCGTATATGCTGTAGTAACTATAGTTGTATATTGTTATTGCTTCGATCTTGCTCATTTTCAACATCGACTGTCCCCTTATTAGTTGAAAATATGCGATATTATCGAAGCTTTCCTTTGTGTCAAGTGTATGCGATTTACACACGCAATAATGCGATCAAAAATGCTGTAAATAATTATAACGATAGATCTCTGAATATAATGATATAATAATGATGATGAAATATGTTATGTAGATGTATTTGCGTAAGGATTCCCACAATTAGGTTAGCTTCAGCGCTGTAATTGTTTGTTTTTTACTTAAAGGAGAAATACTAATAGAGTACGCATGCAGAAAAAGTGATGTGAAAAAGTGTGGGTGAACATTGAATGATTTTCACCTTAGTCACGTGATGGGAAAGTTACCACATATAGCTAAAACTCGCTGCTAAGAATCGTTTTTTTTTTCGTCGAAAATACAGAACATTTTCTCCATTATTTTCTCTGCTATAAATATTATTTTGCTAAGTTCACTTGAATAATTCCAAATATTAGTTATAAATAATTTTTAAATGTTAATTAGAGCCGTCATTAAACATGAAAATGACTATCTGATTTCTATAACAAATGTAAATGCGAACAATTCTCCGGAAATTTAAATACAGTTAGTACTGCATCCTTTTTTAACGAAGTGCTTCCAAATCTATTTTTATGAAAATTATCTGGCAAGAAATGTTTTGAACATAAACGGGAATGGTCAATGACTTTAAAATCTTACCTTCCTGTAATTTCCATCTGTTTTTATCTTTACGAAAGCTAAATGAAAATAACATAGATTTGAGTACATTTATGATGGTTTAAAAAAATATATATATTAAAAAATAATAATAATGCAGTTTAAGGGCCATTAATTTTTAAATTATTAAAAATACTCTTTGTTACGCTTAAATCCTAAGAAATGTATTGTTGCGTTTTGAATATTATTAGGACAAAAGATAGAGGATAATTTGTTTCAGACATCAACAATGCCTTGTAATCGTTTTGCTGCTGACAATCACAAAAACAGAAAAAAAAAAAATAAATGTAATCAGAAGGGAATAAATTAAAAAGGCCGAATTTAAATACCCCATGAGAAATAATTATATTGAAATAAATAAACGCATGAACAAGATATTACATATGTTTCCAATACATTTATCATAAATAAGCATTTTTCTTAATTTTCTTATAAAAGCTGAGATATAGTCTTTCTGCACAAGGGAAAAACGCTGCATCATACCAGCGCCACCTGTCGACCAATATGTATTCAAATTGAATCGACATAATTTCTGTAATGATCCTCTCGCATATCAAGTTTCGTGTAATTTTACGGAACAGAAGCTGAGACACAGCATTCCCGTAAATTTGAGAAATCACTGTACAGCAGTGCCACTTATTGGACGATTTTCACAAGAAGTTGATAGATACTAAATTCAAGATTTAAAAAAAAAAAAAAAAAAAAAAAAAAAAAAGTAAATTAGTGCTTTAGTTCTTGATATAGAGAAGCCACAAATTTTTGGTCTCTCTCTCCCACACACAGAAGAGACAGGAGACAGGTGGATATTTTCCAAAAATGCTGCAAACTTGTACAGATCACCTCAAAACTGTAAATTCATCGAAAACCGGAAGACGAAATTTTTTATAAATCTTATCATTTCAAATCCTTTGAATAACGAAGAAGAAAAAATTAATCATAAATAAATAAATAAATACACCGTATTTTACAGTGCATAGAAAAAGCAAAGTAAAGAAATTATAAATTTTAATATTTATAAATTATAACAATAAAATATTTTTAAAATAAAAATTCTTATATGAAACAATTTGTTAACTTTATATGGGATTAAATTTTGCCTTGTAAGAAATAAAGAGACAAATTTTATTTTCTCAATCTAACATTATAAATGCAAAACGGATCCTCAATACGCATAAATCTCTAAATTCAATATTAAAGTATATATTGGGGGGGGGGGGGGGGGAAGTAATTCTAATTTGTAAATAAAAAATAAAATATATTTCTTTGTGCTTTTTGCAAACAATACAATCATTTATTTTTCGAACACCGCAAAATGACAAAAATACCATCCTGCATGAAAGTTATTAGACATTTCAATATTTCGCCAAATCGCGCCAAATCTGGATTGAAAGATGTAAGTGAAATTTCTTTCATTCTTTCTCAATTTTCAAGAAAATAATAAGTAAAAAACATGGAAAACGAAAAATATTCAACTTTCACGAGTTGGCACTTCGTTCCTCCTTCTTTTCGAAGAGTTTACTTTAAAGAAATTGTGCACAAAGCGAAAAGAATGAATGGGTGGCGAAAAAGAAGGTTGCCAAGAAAATAACGCATCAAGCCAATAATTTTTACTTTCGTCAACTGAAATCCGTTTTGCCTATTAAAAGGAACATGTGTTAATATTTAAAAATCAATGACACACAAATGAAAAAAAAAAAAAAAAAAAAGAAAAGAAACACCTTTTAATCATGTCTGAAATTTTAATAGGCACTAATGCCTTATTTGCAAAAAAAAGTTTCGAGCAATAAATTTAAACAAGAAAAAAAAAAAAAAAAAATCGTGCTGTTTGCATGGATTATAAATTATTGTCCATGCATTTTATTTTGTATTTCAGGAAAAAAAAATAATAATAATAATTTTCTTTAAAAACATTTAAAAAGTAAAAATGAGAAAAAAGTTTTTACGCTGTTTATTTATTTATTTATTTATTTTTAAGAAAAGAAAAAACATTTTTTAAAATACTGAATAAGTAAATGGGGAATTTTATTAAAATAAATTGAGCTGTACACATAATTTACAGTATTACATACAATAGCTCTCAGAATATTTGCATACACATCAGATAGGAATATGAAAGATAATTTCTTATATTATTGTTATAATGGCTTTTAATTTTTATGTATTTTGTCTAAAAAAAAAAGAAAAAAAAAAAAAAATATATAATTACAGGAGTGCAGGTCTTCATTTAAATTTTAAATATAACCAATCTTTTCTTCCTTTTCTTTCTTTTTTTTTATTTTTTTTATACAAAAATTATATATATATTAAAAGAAAGAAAGCGAAAAGAAAGAAAGGTTGGTAGATTAGTAGTTTTTTACGGTGCTAGATCCAAATTAGGACATAAGGATAGAAAGAAAAAAAAAATTGAAGAAGAGAAAAAAAGACTGCAAACCGAAATTCTGAAATATCGTTTAGACAATCATGACATTCTTCATCGTAATAATAATTAGTTATAATGTAACAGATATTTTTTAATGATATAACGTATTAGAAAGCTTAAAAGTTCTCCTAATTTGGAAATAAGTAAATATATAATAAACAGTATTTTCGCCAAAATGTCGCAAAACTCGTAAAGATAACAAACCACCTCCCTTTTCACCCTCAACCGATTTTAAGAAGGTAATAGAATCGTCGCTGCCTACGTCACGCTTGATTGACAGGGGCCAACTTGTGAGAGTCGCACTATAACTACTCAAAAACATTAATATAATAAATTATTTTTCCATAAATTTTCAAAAAGCTGTATATAAAACACATGATTATGTGAATAATTTGGATTTCCTTCATTAAAAAGTCTATTTGTTTTAATATTATGATTTTATATGAATACAGTTTAGAAGTATATATATGACTGTGAAAGGTTATAGGTTCTTCATTGAGAAATTTTTCTCTAGAACCAAATGCAACGAAGTATTTCACCGTTTCTTCAGTAGCATAGCAGAGATCGCCATTCAAATACATGTAAAAAAAAACTCCCCTGTTCGAATACGGTGTCCCCAGTCACGTGGTTTCAATGTTGGCAGAACATTTCGTTCGGGGATGCTCTCTCTAGGGTTATCTCTCCTCTAAGGTTTTTTAAAACTAGTAAACAGAACAGGTTTTAGTCGGTAATTCTATAGCTCGTTACACAGCTGCAAATGTCCCCACATTTATTCACATGGAGTTCGTTTTGTTGTTACACAGCGCATTCAGTATATTGAAAAATTTATATTGGAAAACTCCATAATTTTGCATAAGAATAAAAATCCGTGCGCATTAAAATAGTTTGATTTTCGAGAAAAACAGCGGTAGCAATACTGGTATGCAGTAATTGGGCTCGAACGAAACGAAAATTATTTTCCATAATAAAACTCTTTATGAATTGATTAACATTTTACAGTGAGTGATAAGATTACATTTTTGACATAATTTTTATTCTTATTAACTTTTTGAAAGATAATTTTTAAAAA